>JARHVA010002348.1:565000-687500 GCA_037957365.1 Torreya grandis | reverse complement strand
TAAACTTAAATAAATAATATTCGTAAGCTATATGATTGAGATTACTAAAAATCATAAATTACATCCATTGATAGATATTGTAATGAGTAAATAGCAATTGGTACTTAGTTGGTTTGCTATGATCATACAAGTTTGATCTAGAATACTATATAAGTGGACTAGAAGGTAATCTCGAAACTATCATCAGATTTTAGGAATATTCTTTCTATGGCCTTGAATGTTTACATAAGAGATGAACAATTATGTCGACACAGATGTCTAACTATGACATAGGTGTCCTATATAGAATACAGACTAGATATAGATGTAATCAAATGGAGCCTTCTATGTTTTTTATCAACTTTATTATAATGTATTCATATCATGTGCATGGGTTGTCACTCTATGTCAAATACAAAAACCCTAACTTCCTCACCCCTGGAGTGGCTATGGGAAAATGGGTTAATGGGCTCACAATGTTGAGCTACCCCAAGGAACCCTATACCAATGACACTACCTACACATAAAATATTATAATTAAAGAATAAAATTTATGTAGTTATTCCCTATATGTTGTATTTTGTGTGTATCAAAATGTAATGTGTGATAAGTAATGGTATGTAGTGACCTATCTTGTAACTTAGAAAATATGGTTCATGAACTACTCTTTAAATGTTTTAGACCTATGGGAATATTTATCCTATGACTAATATTAAAATAGGGATGAATGGGGTAGGCTTGAATACTTGAATGATTGATTAAGTGGTTCTTATTAAGTTACCTTGTGAGTTACCAGTATTTGATAGGTGAGGAATGAATGAGGGTTGATCTTATATATATATACCAATTCTTTTTAGAAATATCTTACATTAAATCACTTAGGTTGACCTTTATGATATGTTTCACTTTCAAATTGGATGAATTTTGGGTTCTGTATACTTTGTATAAAATGTGTACACTTACATCAATGCAAATGTCTATCTATGATGTAAGTGTCTAGGAAGCTAGTAAATAGGTACAAGTCTAAAGCTAGCAGTTAAGGATGATGATTAGGTTTAGAGACTTTTGTGTTGTATATAAATCTTGGTCTTCAGAATAACAATGGTTAGACTAATAGATAAGTAATGTAAGCATAAATAGATAGTGAATATGAGCCTTTGGGTAGCGGTTAGGTCTATAAATGAAAGTCAAAACCATGATAGGTATTTTCCAATTGTACACAGCTATACTACTACATAAATCAAATTAGTGTCTATAAGAACATCTCTATATTTTAATTTAGAATATTCATTTATCTGATTTTGAAATTAATTGGCCTATTAATATTATTCTATCACCCTTATGCTTAAGCTACTTGTATATTCTTAACCCTGTCCCCACTTATAAATTTTAGGGTTAAATAATGACAAATCTTCTAAGATAGCATTATCTTTGATTTTTGGTTATTTAATTTTCCTGGAATTTAATTTCCTATTATTTATTTTCCATGCAAGTATGTTACATTGATTTATGCAAGTGTGTTTCCCTATACACAACCTTAACACCTCAACCTCTGAAATAAACTAGTGTTTCATATATAATGCTGACATATTTCTAAATACATGCCCTCAATTGATAATTAATGGAAGTTTTAGAATCAATAATTAAAATAGTTTCCCCTCAGATGAATTTTTTAGGTTTTATCAAAGCTTATCTACCTTAGGTGTAATTGATGGTTTGATTATGCTTGTCATATTACATATCCATTCTCTATGTACATGATTTTTATGGTATACATGAGTGGGATGCAAGAAATATAAATTACATATGATACATAGACATTTAGATGTGGGACATTCCTTACACCTAGGGGATACCTTTATACATTATGATATGCCTATACTAAGGTAATGTATGTATACTTTATAATTTATATATTTATATCACTATTCCATTGATCACATAGAGCTACTTAGATTATTTACATATGGCTTGCTCTTACATATAATATTTAGGGTGTTATTCTATATGGATATTGTGATTTTATATATGTATTGATGACATGGATTAATTATGGAAATTATTATTCCCAAGTGGTTGGACATTTTCTTGATTTTATTATTCCCTTTATTCTTATATATTGACACACAAGCATATGCACTCTTGCATTGATCATTCTTCTAGACCTTGCATTTGTTTTCACTTGGGCCTTGAATTTTGATCGTTTATCTTGATCTATAAATATATGACATTTATCCTATGATTATACATATTTTATAGTAAATTCATCCCATGGCACAATCTTTGTGGCATGTTATTTTCACACCCATACATATTTAATACATTTACATGTTATGGATTACATTAAGAGTACATGATTACATACACTTATGTCTACATATTACATGAGAATAAACTAATTCTTATGTATTTAGGGCATGCATATTCTTATCTCTACATACTCTATAGATCTACATTTTTATGATTCACATATATAGTGAAGGCACATTTATTGCTTTCACTTCTTCCAGATTTATAATCTATTTCATTAATGTGCACATTATGCATTAAAAAATGTTATGGATTATTCAGATCCATTTCATTCTTCTATTTACAAATCCTTTTTGTTTATAATTGATTAACTATATTTATGCATGTTAAAATTTCAAATATTTTTAAAATACAAAAAATAAAAAACTAGGACATAAGCATAACATATTTGCTAGTTTGCATTTTTAATTTAAGTTATTTATCACAAGTTTGGTAGATTACATAACTTTTTTCATATGCACTTGTATGTCATAGTATTTAAGTGAGATGTAGGACATATAGGTTATGCATGATACATGGATGCATAAATGTAGGGCATTCCTATAACTAAGATCCATGTCAATGCTAGAGAATCTTATTCCATAAGGTGATATTGATATAGGTTATATCTTTATATAACCTTTACAATTACCATGTTGAGCTATATTGATTGCTTACACATGTACTGATATTTATTACATTCCTTCTAGTATTATATTTTATATATATGCTACTTTAGTATATTATGACTTGATGTACATTGATAATGTATAATAGTTTTACTTGTTCTTGTTTCATTGATGTTGTTTCATCTCAAATTAGATACTCATTGTTTATATATTATATGTGGTTTTTGGCCTTGTGTGTGCAACATATTATTTTCCATTATATGTTACCATTGGCCTTATGTGTGTGACATTTAATTTTCCCTTGTATGTCATCCTTAGCCTTGTGTGTGATATTTGATTATTCAATATGTGTGGACCTTAGAATTATGTGGCATTTACTACTATTACATGTGCTTCATTATGTGTGTCATAGTAATGACAATGTGTGTGTGTGTGTAGATAAATATAGGATTGTATATTGAGATTATTTTTTTTTTTTTAATTTTATGATGTCGTGATTCATATCACACAATTTTCCTCTTGTTTGTGGTGTCATGATTCACATAATGCACCTTTACAATGTAGTCATATTCAGTGATTTTATCAGTGATGGTTATTATTACAAGCTTAATTTCTATATATATGTTAACATGACACTTTTATTCCTTGAATTACATAATTCATATATGCATTTATGATCTATACATTACTATGATGACATATTATCCACATGTTAGCATATGATTCGACATGATTACATATTTTTACATCATATGATATAGTTAACTCTTATATTTTGGGATGAGTAATTCCAAGGATACATCCATCACCTCAAAATGGGGCATATTAGTGATATTATCATAGATATTTAATCCTTCATGAGAAAAAATCTAAATTTTGACCCAAATTATAGGCTTCAAAGATTTTGTATTGGTTCACAATATTAGTTTGATTTAGATTTTGGCAAAAATTACATGATATATATAATTTAGATTAGTTAAACATATAGTTTAGTTAAGATATAGAACAAAAATTTATTGATTGAGATAATTTTTGGGGGCTATATGCCATGCATATGCATTATTTTATAAGAACATAAGTTACACGTTTTTAGATATTCAAAGATTCAGACAGAGTTGAGGGTATTTTTGATGTATATGCACATATTTTATAGGACACAAGTTAAAAAATTCAAGTTTGGGACATGATAACATATATGAATATAATTATATATCATTTTGGCACTAGTTGGATCAAATCATGGGGAATGAACATTGGTTATTCACATAAACACTATTATAATTTTCAATTATTTACATTGATGGTACTTAGAAGTGAGAACTTTGAATCTATAAGTCTATTTATTGCAGTTGATTTAGTTAAATGAGTTAATTAAATTGAGTTGAAATGATGCTCAATGGCTTAGAAATCACTTAATGTCATCCCATATGTGGTTTTTGACTTAGCATCTTGGGGTCCAATATTAGTAACATGAGTAGTATGGTTGAGGTTTAGTGACACTCAATGGCCTAGGCACTACTCCCCTTTTCAATGAAGGTTGGGGTATTTATCTTCCAAACCCATGGCTTTCCTTAGTACATAAATTTGGGGCATGATCAATGCCAAATTATTTAAGTGTTTCAACAAGGAATCATAATTATTCAATACTTCATTAAGTAAGCATCATCTCCTATGGCATGGCATAGAGAAACATGGTTCAACCACTTATAGGTGCATATATTTCCTGATCTTTAAGTTTCAAAAATTTTAATTTCATTTCATATTTTAAATTTCATGCATGGACATTGATTATTTCATATTCATTATAGGTTTTATGGAAAAAGCTACACATTTAGAGCCTTCTCTCAAAGAAAAAGAGTGTGGTACACACTCAGGTGCATCTATTTATCTTTTACTCTATCATTGTATTTAATTTCAATACTATAATAAAATGGGGAATTTTTAGATATTAAAACATGGTATTAAATACTTGGTAATGTTAGTTTTGAACTACCTTAACCTTACATGGCTTGTACATACAAATATTGCACTTATTATCCATTATCTCACACCCACATGCCTTCAATGCATCCAAACTTCTCAATTTGTTGTCAATAACCTAAAGGAATTCACTATTATGTGTCTAACCTATTTAAAATCACACTCAAATTATCTTGAGATCATCAAATCATTTTTCCTACCTTATAAATAGAATCATCAGGCTTAGACTATTCCTAAATTTTGGACTTATCAAAAAATTGACAAGACTCATCCTGGGCTAAACAATGATTAATTTTAAAATTTAAAACCTTCCTATGGATTGGCCCATAGATTCATATGTCAATCATGGGAAAAAACACCTAAATATTCCTATATAAATAGATAATATGTCTAAGTCAATTCATATCTAGAATTTTTTAATAAATCATATTATACACATCTACACACTCAAAGGGACTTTATTACTCTTTCCAATTCAGCCATCAATCATAAGGAACAAGTCTTAGCCAAGGTTAAATCACCTCAAATCTAAGTCAAAGTTTTCATTTTCCAAGTATGAAAATTTAGAACATAAATTACATTAATTAAAGGACCATTATTACACACACACGCACACACCTAACAAGGAAAACTACATGTAGTTTGAATTACCTATTTAGATTATTGGATTTGTATGCAACACTCAACCATTCACTAGAGAGTGTTTGGATTTAGCTTAACCCATCTTAGTTCCCCTTATGAAAATCAAAACCTAGCTTTGAAATTAGACCTAGGGTTATAAATAGAAGGAGACATGTTTATATAATTGTGCACATAGATAACTCACACATAAGGATGGTTTAGAAGTAGGCATAATAGGCCATATGAAAACAAAGAAATAAAACTCATCCAAAAAAAATTGTCAAGTGGCAAAATATAACATCGGTCAGTAGTATCCTAAAGTTGACAGTTCTATCTAAGCACATCTAGAGACTTAGATCCTGATTTGAATGACTCATAAACTAGTTTCCTATGCTTTCTAATATCTACATTCATTCTCAAACTTTCACAATACAATAATATGACAATTAACTTAATTTTCTTAGTAATTTCCATAAATATAAAGTGCAACTATCAAATCATATTTTGCCTTTACTTTCATATTTGTACTTTTTATCACATAGATTTTGCACTCATTCCTTGATGTAGTATCTCATTGTGAAAAGATATAATGATACAATGAGAAATCCTCCAAGCTATAGGACCTTGTAAAACTGAGGTTAACCTTTAGAGAAGTCTAATTTCAATCTGGTGCAACTGATAAAATATCAATTTTATAGAAATTCCATTCCTTTAGTGTTTCTGCTCCTAAACTAGGGTTTAATTGGGGAAAAGAGTTTGAGAATGAAATTTACAAAACTTAAAATGGGGATTGAACCAAATATTTTATAGTGTATTTTAATGCTTACTGGAATGAACATAATATAATAGAAAATAGATTGAAATTTGTTTGATAACAATCTCATGCAAATGGGAAATCAGAGGTAATATTTTATTATTTTTCACATAAGGGAAAATTTAATTTTATTTTAATCAAACAATATTCCAAAAGGGTATAAAATACCATAAATGAATTTTTGTGACTAAAATAAGAATTTAACTTCCACAAATATTCAAATAAATTGCACACATATGGATTTCTTAGACAAGAAAGGCAAAATCTTCAATTTATTTCATTCTCCAGGTTCTAGCTTGTAGAAAAAACATTAAAAATGTAGAATAATATTCCTAACAAAAAAAAGATAGATTGGTCTATGGGGTTTTGCCCATATTTATACAAAATATCTCATAAATGAGATGTAGTTATCAAAAACTTCAACACCTAGTAGAAAAAATCATGCAAATCTAGAACCTCATGTAAATGGGGCATGGTCTCCTATTTATGGCATCCTTTGACTTTGTAAAATAGCATGCAATAACTAGATGTGATCTTAAACTTGATGTGGCATGGATAGACTTGAGGAATATTCATGTAATGCCTCTCCTTCTCTTCCATGTAGCTAAAAGTGACTCTTCATACCAATGGAGTGCCAAAATAAAACTCAATGTTTAATCAAAAGATAACTTAGTAATGACTCAAGTTACTTTTTTACAAAATCCTAAGTTGAAATTTACAAGTGAGACTTTTACAACTTGCAAGTCATACCACTTTGTCAAAACTGGAATTACAATTTTCAATATGTGTTCTTACAACTTTAAGAAATCATAACTTGTCAAAATGAAAAGTGTAATTTACAATTATGCTTTTTAAAATTTCCAACCTATCAAAATATAAAGTGTAAAATACATGTCTCTTTCTCAAAAAGAGCTATAAAAGATAGTTGCAATTTTAAAATATACAACTTTATAATGTTTTTTACAATAATGAAAATACAATATATGGGAATGTTTTTAATAGAAAGAATCAATCAATTTCTAATACTTCATCTATCTCTTTATCTTTCTCAACTTGAAATTTCTCAACATATGCATCAAAAGCCTTTAAAATCTCCTAGATTATTTATTCATCTACACTAAAAGAGTAAAGGTTGGTAATATCACAATATGTTGATGTGTCAAAAATTTATCTCCTCAAATACTTTATTTCTTGCATATATTTACACATCTTATCCAATGTGCTATGATACTTGATATAGCAGTGGATAGAACTCAAGGCAAAGATTGTATTTTTAGTAAATTCTTTTTCCACCACTTATTTGAATTTGATCTAGACCTTCTCTATTAAAAGGAGGTTATCCTTATCATCTATTAGCTTACATGATAGTTTATTCAAAAAAATCTTCTATGTCATAAAACATGTCAATGGCTTTGTCATGGGCAACCTTGGCCTTATATGCAGCCTCTGTGAGCAAATTTATCTTGAATTAAGTAGATCTATATAATGCCTTCTACTCTCTATAATTTTTCAATATTCCTT
This sequence comes from Torreya grandis, assembly GCA_037957365.1. Lineage (NCBI taxonomy): Eukaryota > Viridiplantae > Streptophyta > Pinopsida > Cupressales > Taxaceae > Torreya > Torreya grandis. The sequence continues at coordinate 679,667 of JARHVA010002348.1, read as the reverse complement.
TAGCAAGGAGGATTTTAGTGTCAATAGAGTCTAGAACTATCAATTTGGGATAATAGAGATTTAAACTTGCTATTTCTCCCTTATATTTATTGACCAATTCTCTCAATGTGATCCTTCTTTCCCTCATAATTGTATAATGGTCCATTATAATATTAATAATCTTATTACCTTTGGAGATGAGATCCTCTAACTAGTATTTAGTATCCCTTCCCATGCTTGTAATTTTAGTCACCACATCAATTGTTGCCTAATCTATAATCTAGTTAACTGGTTGTGTTGCTTTAGGTTGTGTCGATAAACCACTAGGCTCTATGAACTTATTCAATGCAGCCATGAGTTTTCAAGATTATTTCTCAACTCATCCTTAGTAACCTTGTCACTATCTATTCTCTTAAAGAGGGGTTTGATGTCAGATTGAATATCATGCTTTAATGTCTCCCTCATTAGACATCCAAGGTGAATTTTGTCTCCAAATTGTGTACCCTAGAAGAGGGTTGTTTAGGCCTCCTCCAGATTTAGGTAATGTTGGGACATTTCCAAGCCTATAGGTGTACCTATAAGTGTAAATTAACCTATAGGTTGAAAGGGATATCTCCTTGTATTATATTTTGTATAATAAGACTGTTGAACTAATTTGTATGAGTGAAAAGAGTCAAAAGTTTGCATAAATGAAAAGCCTAGTCTAAGATGGTGATACACCAAGAATTAGTATCCATATGTATGAATTATGAACAATAAAGTAGAATATAGTCTATAACTCAAGCTCTATAAGATTCCAACATAGGTATTTCAATGTAGAGATAAAATGAATGAGATCACATAAGGTAAATAGCTAGAAAAGATAACCTGTATAGTCCAAAAAAAGGGTTACACATGTAAAAAATCTCATATAGCTAAAATGCACTCTCCATGACCTATTGGATCAAATATTTTCACAAAAACATAAAGGATAGAGAAAAAATCATAAAACATCACTTATTCTCACGTTATGTCTCTTGCATGCCCAAGCAAATGTCTAGAACCTAGAAAGAAAATAAACTTATGCTTCTTTGCTCAAAGGCAAGAAAATGGAAAAACATTCTAGCAAGGCTTCATCGTACTATTTGTGGATGATAAAATAAGATCCCAAGGGTCCTATTTATATAAAAATAGGGAGATAAGAGAGAACTCTTGGGCACCAAAATAGAAGCCTCTAAAATGGTTTGTAGTCACCATCCTAGTGAAATTGATTCTAGTTCTCCTATTCAGTTAGAGTTTGTCCTTCTCTTTGATTCACCCTTTTGAAATGACCAAGATAACTAAAGAATCAATGGTGAGATGACCCTCCACAATACATGGCTTGGATCAATGTAAAATCAATGGATTTTTCTTGAGAGCTCTTGTATTTCACACTGCAGACCCATTCAGGTTTTCCAAGTGACTATACTTCTAATTGCTTCTTTGGGTTATTTGATTGCTTATACTTGTAAAATTCATAAGCAAAGCTCTTTTTAAAACCTAAAAAGGATTGTCTCTTCCTTTTTGGTCTTCTCAATTGCTTTTAATTGTAAAATTTATATGTAAATCTCTTTGGGAAACTTGATTTATACTATCCTTGCTTAAGAGCCTATTGAGTTCTCTGAATGTCTTTACTTCCTGCTTGAAGACTTTATGCATGAATTTGACGTCCTACGGCACATCATGTTTGAATCACAATGGCTAGTTGGCCACCCTAAATTTGATGTCCTACGACATATCATGGGGATCCATCAAGTTTATGCTTTGAGCAATTTTCCCAAGTAATTCCTTCAGATAATTTGTCTAAAGGAATTCTTTTAAGGATTTTACCTGAAAGGCAATGGTTAGTTCCTTCGAGAAATTTTCTCAAAGGACACTTGGGAAATTGTCCTTCAGAAATGTTCTAAAGGACACTTGGGGAAGGCACAAAGTTCCCTTTGAAAAATTCTGAAGGGTCACTCAGGAAGAAAAGTGTCCTTCAAAACTTTTTCAAAGGGTCACTTGGAAGAAAAGTGCTCTTTGGAAAAGTCCAAAGGGACACTTAGGATAAAAAGTGCCCTTTAGAACTTTTTTGAAGGGTCACTTGGAAGAAAAGTGCCCTTCAAAAAATTTCAAAGGGACACTTGGGCTAAAAAGTGCCCTTTAAAACTTTTTTGAAGGGCCACTTGGGAAAAAAGTGCCCTTCAAAAAAGCCTAAAGGGACACTTGGGATAAAACATGCCCTACAAAACTTTTTCAAAGGGTCACTTGGGAAGAAAAGTGCCCTTCAAAAAAGTTTGAAGGGACACTTGGGCTAAAAAGTGCCCTTCAAAACTTTTCTGAAGGGTCACTTGGGAAGAAAAGTGCCCTTCAAAAAAGTTTGAAGGGACACTTGGGCAAACAAAGTGCCCTTCAGAAAAGTCTGAAGGGACACTTTGGAGGGAAACATTATCAAGACCATTTCAAGTTTTTTGACTGCTTTTACTTGTAAAATTCATAAGACTTGCTCCTTGAAAAACCCAAAGTCATGCATCATTAGAAACCCACAAATCATTGGAAGGAGTAATTCAAATTTGTAAACTTGGATTACTTCTACTCATGAAATTTTAACAAGTTGAGTCATTTAGAGAACCTGACTTGGTCTTGATAATGTAACTTAGGTTTGCGAGGGGCCAAGACTTGCCTGTGGAGAACCCAACAAACACTACAATGGAGCCAAAACACCTTAACCTCCTTGACTTACAATTTTAGACCTCTAAAATAAAATATTCTTGTAATTAATATTTGGCTCTCCATGAAAATGGTTAAATAAATTATACTGAGGTGAAATTTGGTCAACATTTTTGGTGATTCTGAGGGGAGGCATGCCTTCTATGTAAAAGATTAGTCACCTAAATCCTTCTATTAGGCATGGAGTCATGCATATAGGCACTTAAAAGAGATTTGAACAAGCTTTGGTTCAAAAAAACATTTTCTAGGTTGATTACACACACAAAGAAGAGACGCACACCAAGCAAAGGGAAGTAAAACACACCTGTGCTACAAAGCACTTAGGGAAAACAAACACAACAAAGAAAACACACCAAAACAAAGTATATACAAGACATGGCCAGCAAGGGTCAAAATCAAGGCTTCAAGTGGATTCCATTCACTAGAATAGGTAGCTCTTCTCCATCCATTTTGTACATCTAAAAGGAGTTTATTTACTTGCACTTGTTGATGATTTAACAACTGCTCCACAAGGTATCAAAATTTGTATGTTTGTCTAGTTTTTCTCTATCTTCATCCCATTTTAAGACCAAGTCACCTTATTTGAACACTCTTTCCATTGCCCTTTTGTCAAAGTATTTCTTCATGAGAACTTGATGGTATTCCAAAGCTTTATGTACATCATCTCTTGCATCTTGAAGTTGTATTAATTCTATCAATCTGACCCCCATGGGAGTATTTTCAAGTAATTTCAACTATTGTGCAAGTTCCAAGGTAGGGAACTCTTGTGATACAAATAGCCTAGCTTCTCTCCCATAGACAAGTACAAAGGGATAATTACCAATTGACTTCTTGGGAGTGATTCTATCTACCCATAAGGTTATCTTCAGCTTACTATGCCATGCTCTTTGATTGGTTTCTAATGTCCTCTTGATGATCTTGATGAGGTTCTTTTTGGTAGAGTCAACAAATCCATTACCTTGAGGGTAGTAGTTGGATGAGGTAATCAAATGAACTCCACTCTTTGTTTCCCAATCAAAAGTTTTATCACTTATAAAATCAAGTGAATTATATGAGATGATGACATAAGGAGCCCCAAACCTTGTTATAATGTTGTTATAGAACTCCAAGATGGCATTTTCATTTACTTCCTTCAAAGCAACAACCTCTACCCATCTTGTGAAGTAGTCTGTAGTAGTCAATATCCATTTATGTCCAGGACTTAATGGAGGGTTGATCATTCCAATGAAATCAAGGCCCCATTACATGAAAGGCTAGTCTATTTGGATAGGATTCAATGGAAGGGTAGCAAGCTTTTGTTTGACAACAAAGAAAGCACATTGAAGACAAACCTTAACCTAATGATAACAATCTTTAAAAATACTAGGCCAATAGTAACCAACTCTCATTATTTTTATAGTTGTTGTTTTAGGAGAGAAGTGACTACCATGTACACTATTATGAAATTTTTCTAGCAGCATATCAAATTGGTCATTGTTAATGCATCTTAGCAACACATTGCTCACATCCTTATTAAAGATAATGCCATATATAAGACAATAAGGAATATCATGTAGCCTAAAATACTTTATTTGAGATTTTTTCAATCCATTGGGACACTCACCATTTTTGAATAAAATCAATGATGTCTTATGTCCAAACTTGATTTTGCCTTTGATCAGTTGGTTGGTCTTAAACTTGATTCATCAAGGCTTGCTCTTTTGGCTCTTAAAAGTCAGATGCTAAGTGATCACATAAACCTCTTCCTCTTACTAGGCTAGCTACCTTGATGTTAATGTATATTCCATCACCTTCATGATCCATCCAACTCTTTTATCATTGAGATCCTTTCTTAGGAGAAACTCCTTGGTGCTAGGATGGGAGACCATGACATGGATCCTATTGTTGAAAAACATATGCTTAAACTTTTTCAAACCTCTAATGATGGTTAAAGCTTGCTTCTCAATAAAAGAATATCTCACTTTGTATTCTTCTAAGCCTTGGCTGAAGAAAGAAGTTGGTTGTTCAACATCCTCATCATTCTTTTACATAAGCATGGATGAGATTGTGTCTAGGTTAGAAAAAGTATAAAGAATAAAATCCTTAGCAAAATTCAAGTTTAAGAGATCAGGAGATGTTGTAATTACTTGTTTGATTGCCTCAAAGCTACCTTTACCTTCTTTTATCCAAGTAAAAACTTGGTTTTTTTTAGCATGGTTGTGAATGGCTTTACCACAATTGCAAATATTGGGATAAACCTCCTTACAAAGTTTATTTTTCCCAAGAAACTTTTTATCCCTTTCTTGTGTTGAGGTAAAAATAAGCCTAGAATAGCTTCAATCCTTTCGAGGTCAATAGATAAGCTTTCTTTTGAAACAACATGACCCAAAATCTTACCTTCATAGATAGTGAAGATGCATTTTTTTGAATTAAGGGATATGCCATAATCTCTACACTTCTCAAACACTTGCCTTAGATGTCCCATATGATCAGTAGCATCCTTTGAAAAAATGATTATATCATCAAGGTAAACAAGCAAAAATTTATTGATCAAACATTTGAAAGTCATGTCCATTGCCCTTTAAAATGTATCTCCAACATTAGATAAACAAAATGGCATCTTCTTGTAGGTAAAGGTACCCCACTTGGTGGTGAAGGCTGTCTTGAATTGATTTTCTTTATTTACCAATATTTGATTATATCCTTAATAACCATCAAGAAGTGAGAAATGTTGAGAACCTAAAACAACTTGCAGAATTTGTTCTATGGAAGGGATTGGGTAATGATCCTTGAGAGAAAATTTGTTTATATCATAAAAATCCACATGATTTCTCCATTCTTCTTTCAAACTAGCATGAGGTTGACTACCCAAGTTGAGTGATTTATAAGAAATATAGTCCTAGACTCAATCAATTTGGTCAGCTCTTTCTTCATGAGTTCTTCTACCTTGGGGTTGATAGGCCTTTAATTTTGCCTTACCAATTTAGCTTCATGTTCCAACTCAATGGTGTGATGAGCTAGACTTAGGTCAAACCCTTTCAGGTCCTTGTATTCCCAGGGAAAGATGTCATGAAACTCTTTGCATAATACAATAAAATATTTCCTTTCTAGTTGAGAACAAGCCTTGTCAATCTTCAAAAGTTTTTCCTTGAAAATTAGTAACTCTCTCATAGTTCTCTTCTTTTGTTGACATACTCATTCTTTGGTTTTTATTTTGATCATCCTCATTGAAGACACTCTCCAAGGTAATCAACCCCTTGGGTATTTTTTTTGTCTTCAGCTGTATAATCTGCTCTTCATAATGATCATGCAACTTCTTTTAATTTCTTAAAGAGAAGCCTACCTCATTTTTAAATAAGTGTGTAATGTGTTCATCACTTTAAAACTCTTTCCATGACACTTCATTATCCAAAATGGAAGGTCTCACAATAATCTTTGTATGAGATTGATATTTCTCTTGTTCAACATCAGTAGCTAAGTCAAAACATGCTCCTATTGCAACCAATCTATTAGCGTGTTTGTTCAAATCTCTTGGTATGGGTTGGATGTTGAAGGTATCAAAATACTCAATTATATCCCATACTTTATTCTTGTATGACTTGATAAAGGGGTTCTTAGTTGTATCTTAACTTCTCACTTGATGAATGACTAGCTCACTATCTCCATAGACTTCCAAAATCTTGACTCCTATCTTCTTTACCCATTGGAGACCATGAACTAAGCCTTCATATTCTACCACATTGTAAGTGTAGCTGAAGTGAAACCTATAAGAAGAGTAGTAATGATTATTTGATGGAGAAACCAACATGACGCTACCTCTTCAACCTACTTTTCTCCTTGAACCATTAAAGAACATTTCCACATGCCATCAAGCTCATGATCTTCATTGGTGAGTGAATTAATTGGGATGTTTCCCTCATGCATAGAGTAAAATCCTAAATAAATTTCCTCAATGAAAGTGTAAGGATCAAGGCCATATGTTTTAGTGCTATACTTTTCAAGATAGAGGTCAAAAATACCTTTAAGAGGAGAAGATGGTTCACTAATCAGGACTACCTCTTCCTCCTTACTAATTAGACAGTTTTGATTTGTCATTATCTCCAAGTATGTCTCAATGTGGAACCTTTCTAAGGGTTGATTCTTTATGGTTACCTTGGTTCCATACCTTGTTTTGAAAGCTATAAAATACCAATCATTAGAAAGGTATCCTTGTATCTTGGTCATAAAATCCCTAGACATTATATAGTAAAGTGTGTTAGAAGGTCCACCACCACAATATCTTTCATGATAGGGAAGCTTGATAAGCCATGTAAAAACACTTTTAGACCTTTTACCAATCCTACCATCTTGGTTAGACTTCCATCCAGTTGCAAAACACCTTTACTATGTGGCTCATAGTTCAAACCTAACTTATCTGCCACTATTTTAGGCATAAGAGTAGTGCTTACTCTACTATCCACAATACAATTATGGATTAACTTATCTCCTATAATTACTATGAGGTAAAATGGTGGATGCTTTTTAGATTTAGTGAAAGGCTCCAAAATATGATTTGGAGAATTTTTTAGAGCCACACTATGATGCCTTGAAGATTGAGGAGCCACCTGTATGCTTGCTAACTGCTCTTGTAAAATCTCCTTTTGACCAGGTATATGTAGAACCTCCCAAAGGGATATGATTATCTTGGTGCTATTTAATGAGTCCAAAATATTTAGATATGAATTATTCACTTTTTCCTACATTTTTGACAATAATAAAGGAGCTATTGCCTTTTGTGTTTTAATCTTGGCAGCTCCATTTACATTCTAATTTTTTTGAAGAACATGGCTTGTAGAAGGTGCAACACTTTGACTAGAATTTTGTGGCCTTCGAGAGGCATCACTTGGAACTATTCATGGCTCATATCCCTCTCCCAAGGCTCTCTTATTAGACCTTGTATTGTATTTGATTGACATGCCTTGAGTCAACACAAAATCATCCTTTTCTTGAAAGTTTATCATTCCCACACTTGGGTTGCTACCTTCTCCATGATTATCCCTTTAACTGAGACATTATTCTTCTATTATCATGTAAGGAGTAGGTTCTTCTTGTGTAGTCAAAGCATAGCTAGTTCCTCCATCATCATGTTGAAACTGACATTGAAGTTGCCCCCATTGGTCTGCATGATCTTCTCCTTGCACTAGATTTACATGAACTAGAACAACAACCTTTATGGGAGGAGTAGAATTTGGATTACATGTATTGGGATGCCTATTGTAACCTTATTGATTTTTTCCTCTCCCTTGATAATTGTAATGGGATGGAGTTTTATATCCTTATTGAGGATAATATTGTATATTAGGAGGAGCATTTACCTGATATTAAGCTTACTTGAGTTGAGCTCTCAATAATCTGATTTGTTCATCCTTATCCATAATGTTATCTACCTTCTTGGGAAAGGATCTTGGCTTCACATTGGCATTGGGAACCTATGACATGTTTAGAGCTTCAACCAAATTATGGGATAGCAAAAGTATGGAAATTCTTGGAGGGAGTCTTCCAACCTGAATCAGGCTATTCTTAGCCTCAATTGCTAGCTCATATGCACCTAGAAGAGTGAATCCTCCCATTGAATACAACATAATAGCAACATCAGTACCAATCCCTTTGAGATATGTTGGGAAAATAAAGCTAGGAGGGGGTCTAATGATTGGTGGTAGCCTATACCATGTTCTTTGAAATCTCTCATTGAAATCTCCTATGGATTCATTTAGACCTCTTCTTATTACATTCAGCTGATGTATTTTGAAAGCATGATCACTCTTATTTTCAAATCTTATCACTAATATGTCTCCAAAACCATTCCAAATTGTAATGTATCCCCCTTATAATGTTCTATATTAGTCAAGTGCTTTGCCTTTAAAATACATAGCAAGCAACCTAATGGCTATGTTGGACCTAGTAACATTATGGAAATTGCAAAAATTAGAGATGTCTCTAATATGTTCAGATGGGATAATAGGACCCTATCCATTAAAACTAGGAAGATTTTGGTAGCATTTAGAGGGATGGGGTCATATGCAAGAAGCTCTATTGGGTTTTGGGTATTACAAGTAGGGAAATGTTGACATCTATCTAACTCTCCCCTTTCTCCCATTTCTCTTCTTCCTCTATGATCCTCTATTTCTTCTTCCTCTTCAACTTCCTCCTCTCCTTAAACTTCTTCAACCTCTTCTACTTCTTCCTTAAAACCTCCTTGCCAAGGATTTAATAGGGCTAGGAGTGGTTCAGGGCATTGTTCTTCAAGAAAGGCTTCAGCTGAAGGGGTTTGGTGAGAAAATTTTAAGCACCTTATGAGGACCATGTAGGATAATGTATAAAAATTGGTCTAGAACCAAGGATTCACACCCTTTTGGAGTCACCAAATGCTAGGTTAGGGGTATTTCTACTACTTAGGCCTGTCAAGACTAGCATTCACCTTGACTTAGTAACTGGGTGTGCCATAACTATTGTCTTCAAATAGTGCACCCTAAAAAGGGGATGTTCAGGCCTCCTCTATATTTGGGCAATGTTGGGACATTTCTAGGCTTTTAATCATGCCTATAAGTGGAAATGAACCTCTAGGTTGAAAGGGCTAGCTCCCTATATTAGCTTTTATGCAATAAGATTATTGAACCAGTTTGTATGAGTGAAAAGAGTTAGAAGTTTGCATAAATGAAAATCCTAGTCTAATATGGTGATACACCAAGAATTAGCATCCACATGTATGCCTTATACTTATGCACAATACAGCATAATATAGTCTATAACTCAAGCTCTAGAAGATTCCAACATAAGTATTTTAATGTAGAGACAAAATGAATGAGATCACACAAGGTAAATAACTAGAAAAGACAACTTGTATAGTCTAAAAAAAAGGTTGCACATGTGCAAAATCTCATACAACTAGAATACACTCTCCATGACTTATTGGATTAACTCTTTGCTAAAAAACATGAAGGATAGAGAATATAAGGATAAAACATCACTTGTTGTCGCTCTGTGTCTCTTTAGGTTCTTTGATTGCTTTTACTTTTAAAATTCATAAGCAAAGCTCTTTTAAAAACCTGCAAAGCATTGTCTATTATTTTTCAAGGTTCTTGATTACTTTTACTTTTAAAAGTTATAATCAAAGCTCTTTAGGAAACCTAATTTTCACTATCCTTACTTAAGACCCTATTAGGTTCTCTAAATGGCTTTGCTTCCTACTTGAAGACTTTAGGCATAAATTTGACATCTTATGGCACGTCATCTTTGAATCACAATAGTTATTTGGCCACCTTAAATTTGATGTCCTATGGCATGTTGTCTTGCACCCCAATGACTTGATGTCTGTATTAAATTTGACATCCTATGGCACGTCATGGGGATCCATTGGGTTTATGCTTCAATCAATTTTCCTAAATTAATTCCTTTAGACAATTTTTCTGAAGGAATTCTTTCAAGGATTTTACCTGAAAGGCAATGGTTAGTTCCTTCAAAAACTTTTCCTAAAGGACACTTGAGAAAGTATCCTTCAAAAAAATTTGAAGGACAGTTGGGGAAGGCACAAAGTACCCTTCAGAAAAGTTTGAAGGGACACTTGGGCTAAAAAGTGCCCTTCATAACTTTTTTGAAGGGTCACTTGGAAGAAAAGTGCCCTTTAAAAAAGTTTGAAGGGACACTTGGGCTAAAAAGTGCCCTTCAAAACTTTTTCAAAGGGTCACTTGGGAAGAAACGTTCCCTTCAAAAAAAATTGAAGGGACACTTGGGCCAATAAGTGCCCTTCAAAAATTTTATGAAGGGTCACTTGGGAAGAAAAGTGCCCTTCATAAAAGTCCAAAGGGACACTTGGGCTAAAAAGTTCCCTTCAAAACTTTTTTGAAGGGTCATTTGGGAAGAAAAGTGCCCTTTGTAAAAGTCTGAAGGGACACTTGGGCAAACAAATTTCCCTTTGGAAAAGTTCGAAGGGACACTTGGGAGGGAAAAACATTATCAAGACCATTTTGGGTTTTTTGATTGATTTTAATTGTAAAATTCATAAGACTTGCTCCTTGGAAAACCCAAAGTCATGCATCATTGGAAACCTACAAAGCATTAGAAGGAGTAATTCAGGTTCATAAACCTAGATTACTTCTACTCATGAAATTTTAACAAGTCAAGTCATTCAAAGAACCTAACTTGGTCTTGATAGTATAACTCAGGTTTACGAGGGGCCAAGACTTGACCAATGGAAAACTTGACATATACTACAATGGAAATAAAACACCTTAGCCTCCTTAACTTACAATTTTAGACCTCTAAAAGGACATTTTCTTGCAACTATTGTTCGGATCTTCATGAAAATGGTTGAACAAATTGTACTAAGGTGAAATTTGGTCAATAGTGAATCTTTAATAACTGATATTCCCCCACTACTAGATCTTATTTCTATTTATCTGGTAGGGGGACTATAATTTCCACATATCTTTCCCCTATTGAATCACATAATATTTTTGAGAAGGTCTGAGGAGTAGTTTTAGATTTCTTCTTCATGTTTGAAAGACCAAAATCAATGTACTTGGGGAAATCATTTGATTTCATTTCTTTCCCTTAGTTTGTGCTAACCAACTAGGGCTATCATCTTGTTGTGTAGCCATTATCACTTGGTAATCTACAAATAAAGTTTCTACACTACTAGGCATGGTGACAAGTGTTAAATCCTATGTTGATGTTGCCACTAATTTCTCAATAGATGTTTATGGAATCTCATCACCATCAATAGGTTGCAAATTTAAATTTGCATCAAGAACTTGTTTCTCTCTTATATCCACTAAAGGTGTTTGGGAAACTATAGGAGTGGAATAGGTGGGGACAATGGGAACAATTATGTCTACTGGGGGTGTAGGAGATGAAAGTGATACTATTGGGTGAGTAGACACAGGGACTCAAAACATGGGAACTGGTGGAATGGTGGAAGGGTGGAAGCCAAAACATCAAATGAATTAATTAAATTATTTGGGCCACTCAAGGATGGTAAGGTAGGAAAGATGAAAGGGGATGAAGATGAAGTGGTACTTATCCTAGGAGTTGGGATGACCAGTAGAATTGAAGTTAGGATGACTGAGTCCATGACTATATATTATTAAATTATGTTAGAAAGCAATGGGGATGAAATGGAAGGAATTATAAATGGAATGGAAGGAGGGAGTGAAATTTGGAGAAGGGAAAGTGGAGTGTAAACCTAAGTATCCATTGAAGGGGGACCTTGAGGGTCCACTTGACTTAATTACACTAGTTGTAATGGACTTATTGTTATAGGTAAGGTGGTATGAATGAAGGGCAGAGTGGAAACCTAAGATGTATGGGAGAAAAGATAGGAGGTAGAGGTATTGGAATTATAGGAATAATATAAATAGGTGGAGGGTGAACTATAGAGATGGGGGTTGTCACTATGACCGATATGGGGGTTGAGGATATGGAGGCTCCAATTGTAGCTATGTCCTCAAACAAGTTGATGATTGTTTAGTCTATTTCTACCCCATCCTTGTTGGATTACCAATTATTTGACTTATATTTCTTATTTTTCTTATGAGAGATCATTGGCCCCTCAAGTTGTTCTCCTATTATCCCACTGGGACCCTCTACAAATGAAGTAATTCCTTCTTCCTTGAGCTTTAATAATTTATCCATGCTAATCATTGTATCCTTGGTCACTTGGACCCCTTTGCTTCTAAACCAATTGATGATTTTTTCTATAACATGTGTTCTTATATTTATTAAATAAAATGACTTGGGGACTAGCCACCTTACTAGTGAAAGGGGTTGAGTGATAATCTGCTTGTAATAGTTTGCATCCACTAAGGACTCATGATCCACCCAGTCCTCAGGGACTGGTGCCAAATCAAATGCTTTGACATGTTCTAGGGTCATTCTAAAGTGGTCCTTCAATATAGCCTTCTCTTTATCCTCTATATGCTCCCAATAATCTTCAAAATATGGAATGTGGGAATAAGTAAAGCTTCACAATGTGTTGGTGATATTATCGTAAACATCATAATATGGTCTTACCTTCAAAGCCCTTAGTGTCATTTATGTCATTTCTTCTTCAGCACACTTTTATTTGATTATGGAGGGGCATATGTATCTACCTATAAAGATTAGGAAATGAATTCTTGACTTGTGCTTACTTTAAAGAAGCTTATGAGTTTCAACAAGTTGTCTTACCAACTCCATTAATTCCCATTTATCACTAACATATCTAGGGAGTGTGTTGGGGCAACCATTGAATCCACTTACCCTAATATATAAATAGGTGGGGAAATAAATGAATTAATATCCCCATTGGATGATTTTTATAGCTGATACTTCTGAGAATCTCATTATCCATAGTTATTTATCAAACATTATGATGATACAATAGATGAATACATTGTTGACTCTCCTGAAGTGTTGTTTGTTGGCCTCTAAAGTGAGATTAGGGTAATATTTATACACTGTAATTATGTCATCAAGTATTGTTTTAATCCCTAAGATAGATAATCCTTTGTCCAATATGTACCCAAGGTAGGAGGTCATGAAAAAATTTCTAGTGGTATGCACCTATTGATGCTCAAATGTGTATCACTAGGTCAACATATAGTGTTTAAGAAACACTTCTCATTTTTAGATTCAAATAATCCATTGCATGAGTTGTTGGTTGTGATCTTCCCAAGATTTATGGTGGAGTAGTCACCAAGCTAAATGACTATTTCACAAAATGAAAATGTAAATGATTTTTGGGAGCAACCATGGTCCTAAATCTTTATGAAGATGAAAATGATCTGAACTAAGTCTAATTAATGATGTCCAAACCCTAAAGTCTAAACCTTAAGCTAACATGGATATTTACAATGACAAGCTAAACCAAAGTTATCTGGTTAAAAAGGAGCAAAATGAAGGGTAGGGAAGAAAGTGGGTGTTTTTATCTTCAATTCAAACATTATGAAAGAGTTTAGATTTCATCCAAATAGGCATTTAACCAATATATAACATTAAATTGCATAAGCACAAATCCTACTACATACCAGGTGAGGATGTAAGGAAAAGTGAGATAATGCAAATGAGAAATCAAATTTAATTTGAATATTTAATTCTACAAACAAATAGCATTGTCACATTTGTAAGTAAAGCAAAGGAAATGAACTAAATCTAGAATCCTTTGATCAACCTAGCATAAGCACAATTTAACAACTCTGCATTCATATTAGCACATCTAGAATTCATGAAAACCATTCAAATATGAACATAAAACCAAAAAATTAAGGGAGAAACCATGATGGAAAACACACAAATAAATATTGGATAAACTTTATAGAATTCTTTTCTTGTATTGCTTGCTCTAAGTTTACAAAGTAATTTTGGCTCTAAGAACTTCCCACTTTTTACAATTGGCAATACCTCCTCTATATATATATATATATATATATATATATATATATATATATATATATATATATATATATATAATTCATGAGATATGTTGGTCATTCCTTCTCAACATGTAACTAGATAAGTGTCAACATGCAACTGGATAAGTGTTAACATGTAACTAGACAAGTGTCAACATGCAACTAGACAAGTGTCCCTTTATAAATGCTTTAGGACCAATGACATTGTTTAACTATGACTAACCTAAAGCTATATATATTCTATATTGCTCATACTTTTACAAATTAGAATATTCCCCTTGAATGATTTATAGGGTCTTATACTATGTCAGCTTAATTAACTTTGAGATTCTTTATAATTTTAGCCTTTTTCTTTTGTCCTTGATCTTCATGGTTTTGCTTCAATTTTATAATTTTCACTGGTTTAGAACAATTATAGTTAAAGTGCTTTTGGGTCCACAGGACCTTGCAATTAAACATGTCATGTCTATGTGGTAATGTTAAGCATAGGATATATGAAGAGGAGGGTGAATCAATATATCATATATCTTATAAAACTTTTACTTAATCAAACTCCACTTAACCATAAATTCAAGATATGCAATAAAACTGAAATAATGACATGCACCACACAAGAGAGAGAGAGAGAGAGACCAAATTTTTATGTGGAAACCCAAAGTGGGAAAAACCATGGAGAATAATCTTAAGTATATGAATGAGCACTAACTCAATTTATAAATTTTTCAAGAACCAACTTGCAGGAGCACCAACCCTCTTACCGAGCACCAACACAATAACTATTTATGAGTACAAACCCATAGGAGCACCAACCCCTTGCAAAGATTTGTGAGAACCAACCCACAGGAGTACCAACCCCTCTTGTGTATAAAATATGACTATCTCTCAATGTCACTTTCTCAACAAATGATAGAACTCTACAATATCTTTTTCTATTCTTTCCTCTTTTCTTATATAAAATAATTACAAACTATGTACTCTCTTGCATATTACAAATGGCTTCTCAAGCCTTTATTTATAGATTTCTAAATGACCTTTGGCATTCACCCTTTGTGACCATTCACTTCTCATGGAGAATGGTGCCAAATTTGCATGACCCTTTAAATCCTTGCATTTGAAAAGTCACATGGTGACCCTTCATGAGCAAATGTGTCATTTCCCCTTTTGTCTTTATCTTGGTGACCTTTTGAATTCCTTAAGGTGACTCTTCATGGTAAAATTCACCCTTCCTCTTTTATCTTCACTTGGTGACCCTTAGAATTCCTCAAGGTGACCCTTCATGGGAAAATGTGTCCTTTTCCTCTTTTTCCTTTTCCTTGTGACTCTTTGACTTCATCATGGGCCCTCTTTTTGACTTTATGAAACCAAAAATATATTTGTTAATATTAACTAAATATCAAAACATTTAGCCAAAATATGAACATTAAAAACACTTTAGACAATAAATACTATGGGGCCTTTGTCACCAACAATGCTAGACCTTTGACATCAATGATGATATTTCCAATAGGTAATTCTCATGTCGATCTGTTCATTTGATCTCAAAACATGACCTTTGTTTCCTTTGGACACATGTCACTTCCTTATCGATTTTGATCCCTTTGAAAAGTTTGTCTTGGCTCACACCATTGGATATGCTTTTAGAGATCAATGTGGTTCATTGATCTTGAGTCAATAATTTGAACACCATTGGCTATTTTGGAGTCTTTATCTCTGACCTTTATCATGGACTGTCGATCTATTCTTGAAGCTCCTAAGATTTTGCCACTTGGAAGTTTTTCATTTGTTTTGGGTCTTTTAAAAATTCCAGCCTACTTCACAACATTGATCAAGATCCTTGAGTTCAAATGCTATTGGTTGATCTTTGTTCCATTCACTAAAATTATTGCATATGTCATCACCACATTCATTCTGAGTTTCATTGAAATTTTAATGTTGATCTTGTACCGTTGATCTCAATTGCATGGATCAAATCCATTCCATAAATATTTGAATAGATTCAATATTTAACCTTGGGTTATGGTTATAACATGCATCATCTCCATGTTTTCTCATAGGTTTGTTGACTTATTTACTTATGGAAGGGCCTATGAACCATTGATCTACCACCCAGGCACCTGAGATGGTACCACTTGTCATTCTCAGATCCCTCTGTAGGTTTTTTGACATGTTAACTCTATCACATGCCATTATATCTTTGTACTTCCCACTAAGATGGTGATATATGTCACCCTCATACTGATCTTAGGACCTTTTGACATTTTAACATTGCTCACACACCATTTGATCATCTTCATCTGAACAAATGTGCATCATTGGATTTTGATCTGCTAGGTTGGGCATGATTGGTTCCTATAAATGATGAAGATAATTAAGATAGAGCTCAGGAAATATATAAAAATTAAGCTAAAGTCTTATACTGAGGTTTTTTATTTGTATTAATAAATAAGAATAATTTTTTAGGATAAATTATTTAAGCTAAGTTTTATAATAAAAGGGACCCTATGATTAATAAAATCAGTTTAGTCTAAAGTTTTTGGGGAAACATAAAGGACCCTACATTAGTTAGACCATAACAATAATAAAATAAACCAAGGGGTCACATGACATAAAGGTACCAAGCATAACATTTTTAGACTAAGGTTGGGTAATGTTG
Source organism: Torreya grandis (assembly GCA_037957365.1). NCBI lineage: Eukaryota > Viridiplantae > Streptophyta > Pinopsida > Cupressales > Taxaceae > Torreya > Torreya grandis. Next base: position 662,903 of record JARHVA010002348.1, on the reverse strand, counting down.
AAAAACATGACTAATCCTTAGGATAAAAAATTAAGTTAAGTTTATGGCACAGATAATCATTCCCATGTAAATTGTTCATGTTAAATTTGAATTTAATTCAAAAGGGACCTAGGCTAAAACATTAGACAAGGGTGTTAACATGACTTAGAATAGATTCGATTAATCTTTGATAGACTAAAGGCTAATAAAAGATAAATTTAACATTGAATCATAAAACCCTAAGCATGTTCAGTCCCAAATAAGATCCTATTAAACCTGAAACATAGAAACACTAGAAATAGTTATTAGCAATAGTTAGAGAGAAATTAACAAGGAAAATGAAAATATGGAAAATAAGACCAGGTGAGAGATAGGGGTGGCTGACTTTCAAATTTAAGATCCCACTTGGTCAGATATCTTTAATTTGAATGTCTTCTACGTCTTATTATCCTTTTTTTTTTAAATTTTAGAGCATAAATTTACATGATCTGAAACAAGGGTCTCCATATTTCAAAAATGGGGGTATGTCGACCTCAATAAATGGAAAATTTTGGGGTAAACATAGTAATATGTTAGAATTTAGAGACTGGTTTAGAATAATAATTAGTTATTCATTCCATTTGATCAAGTGTCATTATTAAGATCAATTCATGATTAAAACAAGTCCTACACATGTAGAATTAAGATCAAACATCAAAAACTATTCATGATGTGACTCCACTTACTGTTTGCCATGGGATTTAGGGAACAACTTATATATTTCATGACTTTAACCATTAACAATGACTTATAGCATATTTAGATGTTAATTAAGAACCATGCTTGGTATAGGGGAGGCTTGGCATTGCTCTACTACTAGCTAGGCATCCATAGCCCTGACATAGATACCTTTGGCTCCACTCAAGGCCTTACTCCACTCCTAGCTAGGTATCTATAGCCCCAGTGGAGTTTACCAAAATCACCTTTGTTTAGGAATCTCTTTAATTTTGTAATAAGTCTCCTATTTTTTATATTTTTCAAGTCATTTTGACTTTCTAGCAAAGGTTGAGAACTAGGTTAGCTAGGTTTTGCAATTTGGTCAAGTGTTTGATCTTCAAACAATCATCCTTAGTTTTAACTTTGTCTGAGGCAATAATGTTTATTAAATACAAACATGACTATGTTTCAATAATTAAAAATTTCACCTTACATGTGTAATCCTTCTTATAATCAAGCTTAGATCATAACAAGGCTTAAAATCTCAAGGAACATTTAACCTAGATATCAATCTTTACCAATTTCTCTAAATCATAACATCAAGTTCAATTTTTTAGAATCCATGATCAACCAATGTTTAAAATTCATACCTGTATTCTTGATTTGAGAAGATCCTTGAGAATTTAGCTGAATTTGAAGCCTAAAAACTATCTTTGAAAATACTTATTGAAATAAGGGAATAAAGCAAAGGAAAAAAGAAATCACACCAAACAAACAAATAACAAGCAAACAAATATTTACAAACAAGGGATAGGACAAGAAACTAATTTAAATCCCTACACTAACTCCATAAATAACTTACCTCCAAGATCAAATGGAAAGTTATTTAGTCTGCTACATAACCTTGAAACATGATTGCTTCCATTCAATGGCCTCTTCTTGTGGATAGGAGCACTTGTATGCTTGTGTCTTTTGGATGATGCAGCTTGGATTCCCACCTCTATTCTCAAGTGTATGGATTGAAGATATGGAACCAAGATACAATCATCTTCTTCCCAAATTCTTATTTCTTGCATTAGGAAAGGTATCTCTAATTCATTTAAAGACTGATCATGTATTGTTTCATTATCCTTCCATGGTTGTATTGTAAACTTAGTTGGTATACTTGGATTGATGTCTTCATTAGGATCTATCTCATCTTTCTTTGGGATCTATAGAGTATCATTTCCTTCTTGAAGAATAGATAAAATGGTACTTTTTATAACACATTCCTCAATCTCCATGTGATGTGGGAATGAACTATCAATTTTTGCACAAAAACTCTCCAAGTCATCCCAAAAGGTATCTTCATCATGATCAACAGAAAGGATGTGAGATTAATTTGAAATATTACCATTTGAAACATGTTGATCACATATTTCTGACCTTTTTATGGATTCATATGAAAGTTCTTGATCTGTTGCATTTGTTTCATCTTCATCTTCTTAGCCTACAAGTATTTCAATAACCTCTTCAGGAACTTCATCTAAATTGTAACTTCTTCTATTTCTCCAAAAAGGATAAGCTCTTCTCCATGATTAGCATCATAGATTACTCCTCTAGAGAATCTTCAAATTAATCTTCATCTTTAAATATTGAATCACATGTCTCCACCATAAGAGTTGTTTCAAAAGATGTAGAGGTCTCAGAAGAACTAGATGACCACATAACATTATTAAGAACCTTGCAATAATTAGCCAAAGGCACATCACAAGTGTTTATCTCAAGCACATTCATAATTTCAGATGGTTCACTTTTATATTTTTTATTGTTATTTTAAAACCTAGATGTGGGTTTATTGAACCCCTAAACAAAATAATTTCTATTATAATTTTCCCCATTGTTACCTAATTAATTTTGTGTCTTAATAAAATCAATGCTTAGCTTTTGAACCATTTTTAAAATGGAGTCATTTTCACTTTCAGGTGCCTCTGAATTGTGAACTTGAGGAATAATACCAACTGTTGTCACCATAGCTCTTTGATATTGTAGATGAGATCCACTTGTAGTATTATTCAAGAATCCTAGGTTTTGGCTAGGATAAGCATGACTCAAAGGTAATTGGTTTAAAACTCGAGTTTGATTTAAAGTAAGCATGCTCTGATTAACATTACGAATGATATTCAACATGGTAAAATTAGGATTGATATTTGGAATGGCATATGCCATTTGACCTTGGGGTAGTATTTTGATCTGTAAACTGGAACTTATTTTCATGCAAAAAAATTTTCCTTTGATCCTTTAGTTGAATCATATAATTTCCCAAAACATTCACAAAAATGAAATTGAATTTGACTTTTTATCTTATTTTATCTATTTATGTATTCAATAGTGATTAATAAACAAGATTAATCAAAATATGGAAAAGAATGTAAAAATAGAATCCACTCACGATAAGCATGTGATAACAAAGTTCAACAATGCCTATATCTCTGAGTTTACTTATAATATGAACCAATCCATTTCCTTTAAAAGTGAGTACATGGCCAATTCCTCACTATTGTCAAATGGATACTCTAAGATTACACACAACTCAAACAATAGAGCTTTAGAAAGTCCTAGCAAACCCACAAATATACCTTCTACCTTACTATCATGTGAATGCAATCTCACAATCCTACGGATTTATGCCAAAGGTATTTAAAATAAACTTATAAAATTTTATTAAAAAATAATCATAGGTATTTCAACATATTTTTGAAATCATCTTGGATTCTAGGACATTTTCCTAGTTTACATCGAAGTCTGAAAAGCTCTCTAAGTCCTTCAGAACTTAGGGCATATGCAGACTAGTCTCTATATTGGCCATTAAAAAATCTACAAAACTTCACTTTGAGGCATCAAAAAACCTAAAATATAGACACTCAGAATATGTATAAAACCTATAGCTCTATATCTTAGCTCTCAGCTTTGGCTCTCGGCTCTGGCTCTGGCTCTGGCTCTCAGCTTTGGGCTCTGGCTCTTGGCTCTCAGATCTTCGCTATAGAAATGAGAGATTTAAAAATTTTGAATGAAATTAATTGAACCTTTGACCCTTTTATATACTTTTATGGGTCCACTTTTTTCAATTGGGATGATTATCCACAATCTATTTTAATAAATTTCATAATTATCTAATACCCAATTTTTATGGGATTTTAAATTATCCATCACATTTAAAAACATGGGGTGATAATTATTCCCCAATATATTATGTAATATGTTTATCTCCAAATATTAAATACTTGGGTCAAACCATGTTGCCATGTCATTTTATTTCCACATCATTGAGTTTGACCATAACTTTGACTGGTCATAACTTTTGCATACAGACTCCATTTTTTGAACCATAAAATGTGGAAAAAAAATTAAAATAAGCTCTAAATCATGAAAATAGATTTAAAATATTCCATTATGGTTAATTTTTTAATTTTCACTAGCTTTGACCACCTATTGACTGGCTTTGATTAGAAGTTTAACCAACTACACAAGGAGCGTACGGGCTCTATTTTCAAAGTTCTACATACCATTGGAAAGCTCTCGATGAGCTCTGTGTTGTGCCAATGATAAATATAAAATTTTATGACTTATATTTTAGAGTGAATTTGGATCCTCCTAGATCAATCCTCCCTACTAAGAGGGCTTTTTCTCCACCAAAAGATGGTACCCAACTTAATCCTCTGAAATACCAATCAATTCTAAATAATTTTGATGGGTCTTTTTTTGGTCTACTCAGGTTTCGTAATGGTGCATAGAATGATTGGAACAATTTATTGATCACATATTATACATACCTTCTATTATTACATGGCCATCAATATACTCTATATATAACTAGGATGTAATGACTTCCTCTATTGTGCAACTTCATAAGAACCTCTACATAGATAAGCCTAGTGATCTCTACTACTGCTAAATGGTTCTCTAAAACATATCAAGTATAGAAACCAAATCATAACATAGAGATAATAGTGGGAAAATATAATTCATAACTCAAAAATGTAAAAGGACCTAAAATAAGGCATGAGTTATATTTAATCTTTCAACTACAAATAAGGTCACAATATATCAAACTATCTACCCACTGTCGCATCTTGTAAGTAGTGAACTACCAAATACTAAAACAATCACCAATGTAATTACAAGACAAGTTTGTAAATGTAAACAAAATAAAATATTGGTTGTGACCATGTCATAATAAATTACCTTAGTGGGTCTTATCATGCATCCAATCATAAATATGCCATAAATATATGCATTCCAAAATAGCAGTTATTTTGAAACAAGTATTGTAGGAAAGTTGAATCCTACCCAATAACTTGTGAAATTATTGTCAAATGTCCCAAGCTAATCAATGAGTTAAATTATTTAATAATTCAATAGGAAACTCATAAAGCTAATACTAGAGATTCCAAAAATAGAGCTAATCATAACACAAGTGTAAGAAATAAAAACTTCACATGATAAACCTGTCTCAAAGTGTTACCACCATAGTAGCTCCAAAAATGCATATACCAATCCACTAATCATGATAGCATGAAATTAAGAAACTATTTACTAACCCTCTTTGTCAGATTCTCCTATTTAGGGTGTTCAATTTATTTAGTGTATTTAGGATTAACTTCATTAGTTACCTTATCAATAGGTTTATATACCATCTTCTTTTTACCATTACTAGGATGGTGGCATGGTTGAAGTTTCCAACACTTCTCAACTCTATGTCCAGTCACATGACAATGAGTGCAAACATCCCTCTTCTTAGGTGAGGTTACCCATTTATCATTTTTTACTTTCCCAGTATGAGAATGGTCTTTAGCACCTACAAGTTGCTGCAACAAAGCTTGTCTTTTCCAATAATATGTGGCACAATGGTTATTCAATCCATAAAATGTATAGGGAAAAGAATGCAACATCTTCTTAATATTGAAACCAAATTTATTAAATGGAAAAATTGATTCACAAGTCTTGGAATTCACATTCCTATTGGTGCCTTTTCTAGTGTAAGAATGAGGTGAAATCTCAATACCTCTTTTACCTAATTTCTTACACCGCTCATTATTCCTTTTCAAGGAGGAATTCTACTCTGCTAGTGGCCTCAGATATTGGTTGTTTTAAGCTTATCCTCTTCCAATAATGGAGGAATTCTCTCTAATATCCACTTTCTCACTAGTGTAACCCAATTATACATGGCAAGATATATGCTCTACTTGTATTGGGTTAGCAATACCTTCGCCATTCTTACCAAGACCCCTTCCATCAAATATCATTTTTGTTAATATTTTAGATCTAATGCCCTTAGTGTGCTTCTCAAAACTACCAAAATCAATATCTAAAACATTTGCAACTACATGAAAGGAATTACCAAATGAACAACTTACAATGCACTCATCAGTTATAGTGCATGCATTTGTAGTGGAAGGACTATGTCTTTCTACTCTCTGCATCTATGCCAAGAGCTCATCCTTGGCTTGTAGCTTAGATTTCATGCAAGCAATCTCCTCATCTAAGGAGTGCAATTGAGCTCTCAAAAAATCATTATCTTTCTAGATATGTTGGTTAATCGCTTGAAGCTCATCAAGCCTATTTATTTTCAAGTCTTTGCCCATGGATTCCTATTCCCTGCAAACAACCTAATTCCAAAAAATATAAATGAAATATTAACAAGGCCAAAAGTCTACAATAATACTGGAAACCAAACTTAAAATAGCTAATATCAATCCACACAATTAGAAGCTAACCCAGCATACTAACCTGGTTCTAATACCAAAATTGATCCATAAACTGGCACTTATTTTCATGTAAAAAAATTACTTTAGATCCTTTAGTCAAATAACATAATTTCTTGAAACATTCAAAAAAATGAAACTAAATTTGATCTTTTATCTTATTTTAGTTATTTATGCATTCAATAGTGATTAATAAACAAGATTAATCAAAATACATAAAAAGAATGCAAAAATAAAATTCACTCATGATAAGTACATGATAATAGAGTTTAGTAATTTCTATGTCTCTAGGTTCACTTATAGTATGAACTGATCCATTTCCTTAAAAGGTGAGTACATGGCTAATTCCTCATGATTGTCAAATAGATATTTTAAGATTGCATACAACTCAAATAATAGAGCTTTATAAATTTTTGATAAACCCATGAACAAACCTTCTACCTTACCGTCTCATGAATGAAATATCACAATCATATGGATTTCTACTAAAGGTCTCAAAAATGGACTTATAAAATGGTCTTTAAAAAATTGTCACAAGGATTTCAACATATTATTGAAATCATCTTGGAGTCTAGGATATTTTCCTAGCTTACATTGAAGTCTGAAAAGCTCTCTAATTCCTTCAAAACTTAGGATAATGGTCTCTATATTGGCCATTAAATAGTCTAGAAAGCTTCACTTTGAGGCATCAAATGACCTCAAATTTAGACACTCAGCATATGGTTGGAATCTCTAGCTCCATATCTAGGCTCTCGGCTCTAGCTCTTAGCTCTCAGCTCTTCACTATGGAAATGAGAGATTTGAAAATTTTAAATGAAATGAATTGAACCTTTGACCCCTTTATATACTTTTTATGTTTATCCTCAAATATTAAAGACTTGGTTTGAACCATATTGCCATGTCAATTTATTGCCACATCATCGAGTTTGACCATAAATTTGACTAGTCATAACTTTCACATAGGGACTCTATTTTTTGAAACGTAAAATGTGATGAAAAGATTAATAAAATATCTACATCATGGAACTATATTTTATGTAATCCATGATGGTCTATTTTGTTATTTTGGTTAGCTTTGACCACCTATTGACTGGCTTTGACTAGAACTTTGACCAATTACACAAGGAGCATACGAGCTTTGTTTTCAAAGTTCCACATACCATTAGAAAGCTCTTGATGATATCTACATTGTACCAATGATAAATATATAATTTGATGACTTCTATTTTAAAGTGAATTTGGATCCTCTTGGATCACATTTGGTCATTAATTATTATAGCTTCAGCATAGGCTAAAGCTAATGTATTAATGACTCTAACAAATCTTTTTAAAAACATATAAGTTAATAGATATAAATCATATTTATAAATCTCTAAAGATAAATCCTCAATATGCATATAAGGATCTATATTTATATTAATCGTCTTTTAAAATCTAACATTAAAAGCTCTAATGGTGTCATTTGAATCTTTCTTTAAAGTAATGAATTATTGATAAAGGACATATGGACTGATGGTATTTCAAACTTAATCAATGAAATAATTATGGAAATCATTCTAGATGATAATGAAATCTTCAAGAAGGTTAAGAAACCAATCATATGCCTCATCTCTAAGAGTAAAAGGAAACAATCTACATGCAACATCTTCATTAACAACATTTAACAATCCTAAGGTAGCTTTAAAGCACTTGATATGTTCTTCAGTAGTCACAACTCTAGTATGACTAAAAGAAGGAAAATATCATTTAGGATTTTGAGCAAAATCATGTACATGACTAGGCACATTGATATAAGATCAACCTAACCACACCATACCTTGATGAATATCTTACTTTTGGTGATTCTAACTCCAAATCTTGTTCATAATACAACATAAAAACCAAATATTTGCAAAACCAAATGGACCCTTAACAAAGCTTAAGCAACCTTTGCATAATTTTCACATAAATTTTGAAAGAATATTAATATTTAGCTAAATAATCACAAATATTGGTTTGAAACCATTAAGATCAATGTTCTTTACATAAATATGCTAAAATAAACACAAATATGCAAAGAACACATCAATATTTAAACATCACCTCCATCAATTGCTTATGGAAGGAGTCACTAATGAGCCAGGCCTAGTGATGTATCATGCATTTTGATGAATGACCCAAATGTACTGGTATATCCACTCCTGGAAGCTCTTGGCATCAGGACTACTAGTAATCATATGCAAAAATATTATTATGTCTCCCACTTCATCTTTGAAGTCAATTCTTACCAATGTCTTTCACAATATTGTGGAGGTATCCTTGGGGTCTTAATCCATTATTTTTTTATCATTTTATGGCATATCTCTCTATTTTTTTTGAAGAATTATTAAGATATTATTGTAGTTATGTCAAGATAAATCTCAAACTCTGGGACTACAAATACTGAATCTATAAAATTGAGGTCCATATTCAAAAAAAAATCCCCTTTGTCATTCAGGACCTCTCTTTTATTAGCATCATAATGTTGGGCTAGAGTCAACACCAGCTTAGGGATTTGGACCATTAGTGGAAAGCCTATTTCTTGTGGCAATCCAAATTCATAGATACTTTGGATCCAATCATTCTTAAACTCTGCATTTATTCAAGTCCAAAAGTCCCCTAGGTCAATGTGACCTAAGTTTGTATCTATGATCTTAGTAGTGTTGGACTCTAGGTTGAGAGTCACCTGAGGCCTTTTTATTTGAACTTCATCTCCTTTTGAGACATGAACTCTGGAGAGAATGTCTAGTGAAAACCAACTATAAGATTTGGTAGGATTTCTAGGTGCTTGTAGCAGGTAAAATCTCCAAAAGAGATTGGAGGTTCTCTAAGTAGGTGAAAATTTTAGTATAACTTAGAGATATTCTGATCAAGTGATAACTCCATAGAACTAGGAAGTGTTCTAAGCAGGTTGAAATCCCAGAGAGATGGGAGGTGTAGATTGCAAGTTGGAATCCCATGGAACTAGGAGGTGTTTGGAGTAATAGTGGATCCCATGGAGATTTTAGGTGTTTGAAATGAGTTGAAATCCCATAGAAATTAGAGGTGTTTAGAACAAGTCCAAAGTTTGTAAGGACTTGGAGGGATCTTATGATGAATATTATCTAGAGTTGTAAATATAGGCAGGTATATTCACTTGGTTGTGATTTTGAAAACCCTGGGTTTGAATATGAATCCTTTAGGAGAGAATGCTTAGGTTTTCATAATGAAATTTAGAAAGTAATTACCCTAGAAAAAACCTAGATCTCAACTAATTAGAAACTTTGGGGAAAATGACAACTTCATAGACAACCTAACCTTTTTAGTCACCTAATTAACACAGAGAACTCATAAAACACTAAGCATCCAAGAAAAATAATGATAACCCTAGAAAATGTAATTGAAACTTTCAAAATAATGAAAATATCTTAACAATCTTCAATTTTTAGGAATAATGATAAAAATGCAAGGAATATGTTAGGAATACCATGCAAGATTGAAAATGGTGTCATGGCTTGAGGCTCGAGGTCATTATTTGGTTTGTGGATCGATGTTGAAGGCATGGTCTTGCTTGGAGTCACTATCAAAGCTTGAAAATCAAAATTAGAAAATTAAATAATGAATTAAAAATCCCTAAATTTCATTATTTATACCAAAAAACCTATAATTAATGTAGCCATAAAGGTAGTTGGTGGCAAAAATCTAGAGTCCTCATGGAATTTTGTAAATTGCATGTTGACCTCCAAATTTTGTAGGAAGTGGAAGGTTGACTTGTTTGGGAATGAGAAGGTGGAACCATACATGCAATTTATAATTTTTAAAAATTTAAAATTGCATTTAGAGTTCTGGATTTCATGGCTTAGGTTGTTGGTAGGATCCAAAACCTAGATTGTAATTTTCAATTTGTAATTTTGCAAATTATAAATTGCTCTCATAGTTTCAAATTCTAGGTTTAGTGTTTTGTGAGAAGTGAAACTCTAAATGTAATTTGAAAAGTTATAAATTGTATTTCAAATTATAGATTCCACATGATGTTTGGCTTGCAAGATCTGGACTCTATTTATAATTTGCAATTTTGCAAAATTTCAAATTATAAATAGGTTTTTGGATTCCATAGATTAGTTCAATACAGTATCTAAAACCCAGGCTATAATTTATAATTTTTTTAATTGTAAATTAGAATTAGAATTCTAGATTCCACTAGTTAGTATATTGTGGGATCTGGAGCTCAAAAAGCAATTTGCAATTTTGTAATTTCAAATTGCATCCAAAGTTCTATATTTCATAATACAAATGGAATGTAGGTTTATGGTCAATTCAAGGGATTTTATCAAAAAATGAGGGGGTCTCCCTTAGTGTCTAGGATAAAAGTATCAACATTTTTAGCTACCTCTATGGGATCATTGCCTGTTAATTAGTTTCTTTTTAGTAGCCTTCAAATTCATTGGGCATGGAGTCATCTTAAGCTTAACAAACTACAACTTGGTGAAGAACAAACTAAGATCTACCTAAACAAGAAAAAAATAGGTAAAAATAGTACAAACTAAGGAAACAAAAACTCCTAATTAGTTGACATGTGTGAAATCACTTATTAGAAAACACAACTAAAACTATTATATATAATTTTTTATTTTTTGAATGAAATCCTACCTCAAAAACAATCTTTGAGGTATATCCCATTAAATAGGATAGGTATTTCTAATCCATCAAGCTTAGATATATAGAATTCATTAGCTCCTCCACACTGAGTTATAATGTATGAACCACTCCATATTGTATCAAACTTGGTGTGCTTATCTGGTTTAGCCTTGTCTGCATCCCATTTGACAACCATTTCACCTTCATTAAAGCTCTTATTAGATGCTTTTTTATCAAAATTCCTCTTTTTTTAGCCTAATTTGCTTCTAGTTCTATGAGTTCAGCTAATCTTACTATTATTTCATCATTATCAATCAAATCCAATAGGTGATTGAGCTCTAGAGATGGTAACTTAATTAATAGTAGAACTCAAGCTTCCCTTCCATATACCAATATGAATGGGGAGTTACTGATGGCTCTCTTAGGAGTGATCCTATTATCCCACAATGTTGATTTCAACTTTGTGTGCCATGTTCTCTAGTTATCCTCCACTATTCTTTTGATAATTCTTATGAGGTTATTTTTGGTAGACTCAGCCAAGCTATTACCCTAAGGGTAATAATTGGAAGAAGTAATCAAGTATATATTATGATTTACATCACATTCACTCATTTGAGTGCTTAAAAATGTTTTGGCATTATCTAAGATAATGGTGTGAGGAACACCAAACCTTGAAACTATACCATCCATGAATTATAGGATATATGCCTTTGTGGCATATTTTAGTACAACTAATTCTGTCCATCATGTGAAATAGTCTATTTTTATGAGGACCCATTTATTTCCTACACTCAATGGTGGATTGATCATCCCAATGAAATCCAATCCCCATTGAGCAAATGATTCATCTGCTTGAACTGGTCTAAGAGGGAAAACTGCTAATCTTTGATTACCGATAAAGTAATCACACTTTTTATAATTCCTTACCCATTGATGGGCATCTTTGAATAATTTAGGCCAATAATATCCCCCTCTCATTAAATTTATGGTCATGGTTCTTACAAATAAATTTCCTCCTGATGGGCCATTGTGAAATTCCTTGAGCACCTTAGGGACTTGATTGTGCTCAATACATCTTAGCATGACTCTATTCATATATTTTTAAAATAATATTCCATCAACAAGAAAATATGGAATATATTGAATCAAAAATACCTTTTCTTGGACTGTTAAAAGTCATACAGGTACTTGCTAGTCTATAGGAAATTAATCATGTCATGGATCGAGTTGTTGAAAAGAGGTGGATCAGTTGTTTGAGGTACACTTTGAGCATATACTATTTTAGATATTGATTCCATAGTCTTGATATCAAAATATAATTGTTCACACAATCCCTTTCCTCTTAAAATATTTGTGATTTTTATGTCCACATCATATTTCATGACCTTTGTGATCCATCCTACTCTTTTTTCATTTATCTCCTAGCTCAGCAAGAACTCTTTGACACTTTGGTGACTCACCATCAGATGAATTTTATTGTTGGAGAGCATATGCCTAAACTTTTTGATAACTTTAATCATATCATATACTTTCTTCTCCATGAAACTATAATTTTATTCATAATCCTTCAAGGATTTACTAAAGAAAGATATTGGTTGTTCCAATTGTTCTTGATTGTGCTGAGTTCAAGTAGCTGAGATGCTTCTTTCCTGTCTAAAAGCATAGAGAATGAAATCTTTCTCATAGTTTGGGTTGACTAGGGTAGGACCTTAGAAAATAACTTTTTGGATGGCTCCAAAACTATCTTTTCCCTCTTATGTCTAGCTAAAGATGATACCCTTCTTTGGAATAAATCCTCTTACAAAGTTGATTTTTCCAAGAAAGCTTTATAATCATTTTTTATGGCTTGGTAGTGTTAATATAGATATATCACTTATTATTTTAGGGTCTATTACAAGAATATATTTTCACATAATGTGTTCTAGTAGTTTCCCTTCATGAAATAAGAAAAAAAACCTTTTGGTATTGATGGAAACCCCAAATTCTCTGCACCTTTCAAAAAAAATTATAAGGTGATCCAGGTGTGCATTAGCATGCTTTGAGTAAACAGTGATATCATCTAGGTATACTAGGATCATTTCATTTATCAGACCTCTAAACACCATATCCATGGCTCTCTAAAATGTTACACTAGTGTTAGTCAAACCAATTAACATATTATATATGCATACGTACCCTATTTTGTGATGAAATTAGTCTTGAATTGATCTAATTCTTGCACCAGGATTTGGTTATAACTAGAATAACTGTCTAGAAGAGAAAATATTTCAAATCCTAATATAATTTGAAAAAAAAATCCATGATGGGAAGAGGATATTTATCCTTTAGAGATTCTTTGTTCAGATCCCTAAAATCTACACAGAGCCTGATTTCACCATTTTTCTTTCTTACAGGGACAAAATTAGCAACCCAAGATGAGTAATTGATAGAAAAAATAATATTATCTTCTATTAATTTAGATAGCTCACTCTTCATCAAGGGTTATATATTTGGATTAATAGGTCTCTACTTATATCTAATAGGATTGGTATTGGGATCTAATTCTATTGTATGTTATGATAAGCTAGGGTCAAACCCTCTTAGATCATGATAACTCCAAGTGAATTTATCATCAAACTCTTGACACAACTCAGAAAAATATTTATTTTATAGAATCATTGCATACCTATCCTATTTACATTGATTTTTCTTCTGAGATGGCCATTATCTCACAGTATTCTTCATTCATCATGATGTTATTATTATCACCTTTCAACTGATCATCTGAATTGAAGATGTTTTCTAGAGTAAAAAGACCCATAGGTATTTTTTTTGTCTTCAACTGGATGATCTAATCACCATATTGATCCTAGAGTCTTGATTGGTTCATATCTAAGAATTTAGCTTTTTCTCTCAAAAAGTTGACAATTTATTGATCACTATCAAAGACTTGCCAATTAGTTGCATTATCAAGAATAGGTGGCCTTATTATCAACCTTACATGATAACTATTTGTACTATTTATGCCTTCTATTAGGTTATATTAGGATCCTATGAAGGCCATATGATCAACATCTTTGTTATGTGTTCTTGGTACCACTTAAATTTTCAAAGCGGTGAAGTCTTCTAATAGGTCCTAAACCCTATGTTTGTAAGATATTAACAAATTGTTATTATTTACAATTTTATATCTCACTTGGTGCATAATCATCTCAATGTCACCAAATATTTGTAGGGAATTTATCCCTCTCTTTTTGGCCAATTTCAAGCCTTGAATCAAAGCCTCATATTCAGCTACATTATTTGTGTAGCTAAATTGAAGTCTAAAAGAATAGAAATAACTCTCCTTATATGAAGATATCAAGACAATACCTACACTTACACCATTTCTACTTCTTGAACCATCAAAAAATAATTACCACATCCCTTGAAGATCTTTAGCTGGCTTTACTAGGTTTGGGATAATTGCATCATTTTCATGAATGAAATATGTACGTAACCTTGTTTCTTGTACATAGTCATAAGGATTAAATTGAAGGGTTGATCCCCATTTGTCCAGATGAGTATCTAGGATATCTTCTATAGGTGTTACAAATTCATGAGTCTCTTCTTCTTCCTAGTCTTATAGTATATAGTTCATGTCCATAGGGATAGGATTGTATTGCTCAATATGATCTTTTATGATTGGCTCAGCGTTCATTGTCACTATTGTTCCATATCTCATCCTAAATAATATGTGAGACCAATCCACATATAAATATCATTCCATCTTTGTAATGAAATCTTGTGAAAGACAAATGGAAAAGTAAGGGGGAATATCTATAACTGAGATATCTTGAGAGATTAAAAAAATTGGACAAGTGTGAATAATGAGATTCAACCAATTTATTATTCTTACTATCTGAATAACAATACCATCCAACTAAACCACTCCTTTATTTATAGGTGTATAGTTAATGCCAAGGGCATTAGTTATTTTCTTAAGCATCACAAAATTTCTAGCCCCTAAATCTACTATGAAATTATGAATGAGATGTTTCCCTACTATAAGTGAAAGATAGAAAGGGGGAGGCTTACCATTTTTGCTCATTTTAGTGTCAGTTTGTGGTTGACATAAATTAATTGAAGCATTATGCCCATTGGTTGGAACCCTATCTATTATCTAGAAATTCTTTAAATCCTCCTATAGTAAATCCCTTTATGCAGGTATGGGTAGTGCTTCCCACATGGTAACAATCAAATTGTTCTTCTTCATTTGCTCAACTATAATGAAAGAGATATTACCAACCTTTTCTAATGATTTTGTAAGAGATATGTCTTCTTTTACAATATTTGAAATTGGCACTTTTGTTTTGGGTTGGCTTGTAGGTATAAAGGGTGGCCTTTGTATTGTGTTGTTCTTTATAGGTTCTAGTACAACTTTAGAAGTTATAGCTTGTTCCACCCTAGGGGGTTGATCACTCTCTATTGCTATTTTATTTGAATGCATGTTGGCTACCACTGGACCTCCACCATTCAATAATTATTCCTCCTAATCTATACCACAAAATTCATCCTTTTACTAGTTTAGAAGAGTTGCCTCACATTAATCAGGTTCTTGTATATTTGCTTGTTGGAAAGTGGTTTCTTCTTGTTGTCCCTATGTACTTGATATGCTTTTCACCACCAAAGCTTGACTAATAAAAAAATTAGGACAATTATTTTGATTATATGGTTGAGAATAAAGATAACATCACTCATACTCTTGAGCAAGGTTATTTTGAATAGGTACAATAGCTTTAAAAGCACCTAGTGTAGGTAGAACATGGATGTTTGGAGGTTTTTCTTGCATATCTTAACCTTATGGATATGAATTTCCTTGGTATGGATACTAACCTCCTTGGTATGGCTATCTATTAGGTTGGTATGTGTTGATGGTTAAAATTGTGCTTATTTCTAACACCAACAATGGGAGGTTTCAAGATGTGGGACTTGCGACTTGAAACAACCTCTAGATTTTTAAGAAGCTAGTCTCTTCTTTATATTGAGCATATACTGGGAAAACAGATAGGAATTTTAACAGAAACACAAATGTGAAGAAAGAAAATCTAATTATGGTGATGCGCCTAAATGTAATTTGACCCTTAATTTGAGCATAGTGAAGCTATATGTAAGATTCAATTACATTTAATAGCAAACAAGGCATGATCAATGTAAAAGATGAAAACAATAGAAACAGAGGCTCACAGCTTAGACTACTTTTACAGTGACATAGAAAATATCAACAAAGGCACATGATTCAATCTTCTTATTAATTTTCTAGTCACATAAGAAGCATAGTTACATAAACCTTCCAACTCAAGAAAATAGAACAAAGGCAAATGATATTTTTAATAAGAGTTCTAGAAAGTCTAAAACTCTTGACAACACAGCTTAGACTACTTTTGCAATGACACAGAAAATATCAATGAAGGCACAGGATTCAATCTTCTTATTAATTTTATAGTCAAATAAGAGGCACAAAAATATGCACAGTTACATAAACTTTCCAACTTAAGAAAATAGAACAAAGGTAAATGATATTCCTAATCACAGCTCTAGAAAGTCTAAACTCTTGACAATAATTCTCTCAAAAAATTCTCTCTAAGTATCTAATCATCCTCCCTTGGTGATCTCTGTACCCTTATTTATAGCCTTGGATTCACTCCAAATTGTCTGTGCATTCCCAATATAATGGCCCAACTAAAATCTAACCAAACTAGAAGTGTCTAACAAAAGATATTTCTTAGATTTTGAACGCTCTATCTTCCGACAGTTTATTGGCTGAAATAGATTGTAGGACGCTCCCTCCTATTAAATAGAAGAGGAAACTTGGCCAATTCCTTGAAAACCTTCTTATTACTTAGGATACATCAGAGAAAGACACTTGGCATGTTCTGCAACACTTACCGAAGACACGCGGCACTTTTCGCGTAACTTATACTCTTTTGTGTCTTTGCTCAGGAGTGTTCTACCTTTAACACTCGTCACAATCCACTTCTTCAAAACTTTAACAACTTAACAAAAAACAAGACCCATAGCATTTCTCACCTGAGAAACTTTAAAAAGGCATAGGGACAGGTGGTGATTTTTGTTTGCCTCAACAAAGGACACATGGCAATCTCCACTTTACTTAACTGGGGATATGTGGTGATCTCCACTGCTTTAAGCTACCTTTTGAGAAACTTGTAGAAGGTGGAACATGCTGGTCTCCGTGTCACTCTATTTATATTATAGAAACAATTGGGCCTCATTTCATATTTACACAAACAGTGACACTTGGCAGCTTCCGCTTGCTTCAAAAACAAAACCTGAGACCCACCATAGTCTTTATTAAATCGGTGAAACAAAATGAAGATAATTCAGAGGTTAACACATGGTGGCTTCTACTCTCTTCAACTGAGATACGTGGCATCTTTCATTTATTTTAGAAAAGCAAATTGAAACCTTCTACAATTGCCACTTGGTGCCCTCCACCTGATCTTGATACTTAGCTTATTGAAAGAAACCTTTGAAATGCATATGAGACGTAGATGCCGACACTTGTTGCACTCCATTGAGTTACTATGGGACACGTGGCACATTCTACTTTACTTATAAAAATTGTAAAAGGTGCCTCGACCGATGACACTTGGCAGCTTCTGCCTGACTTCAACACTTAGACAAAAATGAATCAAAGGAAATTAGAGCCTGCACAACTTTAAAAACTTTGTTGTCTCGAACCAAAGTATGTGAGGAGAAAATTTTGTTGTGTGCAATTGAAAATCAGAATGAAACATAGAGTATTTTTTACCCTATATTTATTGGCAACCCCGAGGACTTTGGAGCCTGCTCAAAAATAAACCATAACTCCTGTTAGATCAAAATTTCAAAATTACAACTTTAGCAATGTTGTTTAGTAGGCAGACCACTCATCATCAGATAACCCCTATTTATTTGACAATTCACTGAAGGCTAAATCAAGGTTAATAATATCCTTGTGTGAAAAATTTTGCAAAATCTGAACTATAGCCTTCAATTTGAATTTGATCTGGGAAATAGGAATCAAAATAGCTTCTACTTTAGGGACTGATGAATCATCCCTTAAATCCTAAAAAACTATCTAATCATTCTGTTTGGCCAATAGCAAAGGTTCAATTTCATCAACCATTAGCACCGTGTTGTCATCAGGAAATGGAGAAGGAAGACCTAATCACACTAGATCTTCAATATGTTGTTTCATTTCACTGATTCCTTCTTTCATGACATCTAGGAGTTCTCTACAACTGATAGTTATAGAATTGCAACTGAGAACCTCATTCACTCACCTAGTAATGACCATTATGTTCTCAATTCCTACTGCTGACAATGTTCCATCCATTGCATCATAAAGATTTTGTAGTAATGTTTCAGAGTCCATTACTCTCCCAGAAATTGTAGCCAGAGTGTTTGCAACTAAATCCTCCACCTTTTCACACAATTTCTGTGCATTTAGTAGGAAGGTGAGAGAAGGCCTGAGCTGAATAATCTCTGAAGAGATTATTTTCCACATAGATTCATAGACCTCCTTCACTAGACTTAACACTCTGACATTCTTTGGCCTATTGGCCAGCTCCAGTGTCAATTGTTCTATTCTTTATTGCTCTTCTTGAAATTGGGCTTATATAGCCACAGTATTATTCTATTCACTTACAAGATTTTTTTGTAATTGAGTAACCTATATCAGGTGTTCCTCATATTTTTCTTGCAATGCTATTTTTTCTCACCTTAGGGTCATCACCACATCTTTTACCTGCATTAGCCCTACTTTTAAGGAATCATTTTGGGCCTAGACTACCCAATGAGTCTAAAGAGAAATAGTATCTTGCAACTATTTATTCAGATTCTCTATTTCATTATCTTTTCTGTTGATTTTTGTGGTCAAACTATTACAATTTACCTTTTCCTTGGCTAAATTGGCCTCCATCTTTTGTAGCCTCCTTGATGTCTTCAAGTAGTCTACAGCAACTGCAAAAGTGGATTTAGTTAGCAGCTCAATTTTGTCTTATGGATTGAAGAGGGACATGTCGATGGCCACTATATTCATCATGTAGTCTTCCAGTTGCATCTACTCACTTGGTTTGATTACATTTGGTGACAAATGAGTCACCATCAGTTGTTGCTGAATTGGGTCAAATTGCGATCATATATGGGGTGTAGCCAAGGATTTATTTTCCTTGATCTTCTTTTTCTCTCTTCGGGCTTCCCTTGCCTTCTTAGTAGCATTTGCTTGGGTCTGGAAGGTAAAAGGAGAGGCAATGTGCCCACCCACAAAAGGATGTCCTTGTGGCAAACCATATTGAATATCCAATTGTTGGCTATGGGAAATCTGAGGGGAAAGTTTCTTGGGAACCAAAGGGGAAAAGTGAGGTAACATTAAAGCTTGAGATGGTATAGATGAGGCAAAGTGAGAAATGAGAATGGTAGAGGTGGTAGGGGATGTCATCTAGCTAGATGGAATCATCATGCTAATAAGGGAGGAAATAGATTGAGAAGGAGAAGGAGGAATAATACTTACCTAAGGAGCAATTATAGAACTCTGTAATTGGCATTGTGTGGGGTCTACCTCTTCTTCTGAATCAAACTGAAACTACACCCTCTTTCGCTTTTTGGGTGTCTCTTCTTCTGGCTGTGTTTCTTTTCCTTCCATATCTACTACTACCATTAGTGATGCTTGTGGAGAACTGGAAAATTTTATAACTAATGTTGATGAGGAAGCTTTTGGTGGTGAAGGCACCACACTCTTTTGCTTTTCCATGATGTTGAGATATTGAGGCCAAAGTGATACAGTTACTGCAGCTGCATTTTGCCCTAAGGCCTATGATTCTTGGCTTGGTCTTGTTTTGGATTCTAGCTCTAAACCTGGTGTCAAAAAATTACTTGTCTCTAGGCTAGATACAAGGGAGAGATGGCACTCATCCCAGAGTTCTTCCCATCTCTCATCTGAGTCCACGTTCCTAAAAGAATGGGTTGTTTAACAAATTTCTTTCCTATATTTCCAATAGGCTTCTATTTTCTCAGCATCCCAATCTTTATTCTTTAATGTCCTTCTTAAGCTAGAAGTCATTCTGACTTTAGGATCATAATCCCTCTGCTTAACATAGAAATTTTCCCATGGTCTATTTTGTGGAAGGGGCAAATCTATTAATTTAAAATAAAACCCAGGAGTATCTTCTCTAAGATTTTCTTGTTTTCCCAAAAAGGATAGCCTTCATGTGCAATTCTAGTTGTAACCCTATTAGTCCTTATCCAGGAAGCTATGAAACCATTTGGGTCATATACCCATTTGTCTTTGACTAGTAGGAAACCTAGGAAGGTTAGCTTTCTAAGCAGCACAATCTCAGCATCTCTGGTTTCCATAACCATGCTAGTTGTCATCCATGGGAGGTCATACATTTTTCTCTTCCTCTTCCCAAATCCATATTCATTATCTACTGTAGATACCTACCTGGTGACCTCTAAGAATGCTAACCTAAGAGTCAAAATCTTAGGTAGGAACATTGGTTCCCCACAAAAACCATGGACTCTTATAATTGTATGGTGAGATCCAAAATAGAAATCACAAGAAATTGGGCAACTAGCCAGAAGGTTTGAAACACTTGGGAATAATCTATTCATAACTGGTTCAGGGCTAAGGTGACAAAAATTAGGGGTAACAAATAATTCCTAGAATTCATAGGGGTCACTAGTTTTTGACAAAATATGTGTCCATGCAGACACAGGAGTGGTCCTTTGGAGATCAAAACTTGGGTCATACATATCAAGATGCATATGTTGGGAAAAGAGGTCAGAGTTTTGATATAGCATGAGGTGAAACAAATAAGAAGAGTACCTAAAAATCCCTTTTGATTTGAACTGGACCAGTTGTTCCACCATTGAGAAAGTAATTTGTTTAGAAAAGTCAAGCCTATACTCCTGAGTTTTGTCAACGGTCTTCAGCCTGAAGAGGATAGCCATTTATTCTCCATAGACTACCATATCATCTTTCATGCCAAAGATGAAATCCATCATAGATAGTGCATCTTGGCTAGCTTATGCGAATTGGTCTCTTGTTATAGGGACTGTAGGCATAATAGTATCATCATCACCCATTTGCAATTTAGATCTTAAGAACCTCAACTGAGTATTGATGTTTGCCCATGTTTTTTGCATTTTAGCAATAGTGGGAAACGTAGTTGTCTTATCGTGATATAGGGCTAACATGTCCCTGATAACCTATGATGTGATTTTCACTGTGAATGGACCCTATTAAATGGTGTTTGAAGGTGTATGGAACAAGTCTGTGCATAATTTGACCAAGTCAAGGCATGGATGTATAATTGGGACAATGAATTGTGCCAGTTGTGAAGTCCATATACTTATGGTAAATGTCTCATATTGCCCTACTCTAGCCCTCTGAAGACACCTTTGATGTGCCCCTTCTTTAAGAGTTTTGCTACTAGCTCTTTGAAGAATCGAGTCCATGACTCCATCTGCATAATCTTTTATCTTTGTTGGGTCACTTGCTTGACCAACTTCAGGGATTCTGGTATGTGGGTAGGTCTTCAATGGTTGTGCAGGAGCTGAATCATATGACTTGCTCGCAAGAAACTTGTCAAGGGATTCATACATCCTAACTCCTTGTTGTGAAGACTATGTTCCCTCCATATTTATATCTATTCTGTGATAACTGGTATGAACTTTTGCAAAATAGAAACACTTTTGCTGAAGCAAGTTTACTAGGCACTGAAAATGCAAGTAGCAGGATATTTTCTCACAGATGCAGGAATGTTTGAGAAACTATAAGCTTTAACTCTTGCTAAGAGGTATTTATTGACCTATCAAGTCTCAAAATGGCATTAAACTCAAATAACCGTTAGCAAATCTTACTCAATCTTTATGGTATAGTGAGGCAAACACGTTATGCAAGTGGCAGCACAAGGTACCTTGGAAATTTCTAAAGATTTGGGAGACATTCAATGTATTGAGAAATTTTGAAATTTTTGAAAACTCTAAGCTGTTGACTATGTGTTCAAAGAATACTTATTTAAAAGAAAAGTGATAAAACAAAAACGGGAAAATAAAGCAATACGAAAAGGGGAAACTGTCTAACTATATTAACCAAGTATCTTTATCTCCCTCCTGGATCAAAAGAAGAATTTCTAAAGTCTCCTTCATGACAAGATGACTTATGTTGTCAGACAAGTGGTTGAATTGGATGTAGCTCTGGTGAATTGCTTTCTTTGTATGCCACCTTGATTGGCCTACATTTGAGTGAGTCTGAGTCAAAGCTACTTCCAACATATATAAACTCTTCTTGTTCTTGGAAGCTTGTCAAATGCCCGTTCTTGATACTTGCATATCTTATCAATGAATTAATGACTATTTTCTCATCAACAAAAGCCCTTTGATATATATCATTTATTGGCTTATCTCCTTCTACCTCAAACTCAAGTTCTATTGCATGATCATCCTCTTTAATGATTTCAAAATTACCAACCTCTTGAAAGGATAATTTTGAAAGTTTGCAATAATTTTGCATATGTAATTGAGTCTCAATGTTGTCTTGTTCATCTGCAACCAGCTCACAGCCTCCTTAAAAAATAGTATAACTTGATCCAATGATTTCAAACAAATCATTCAAATCATGATCAAGGAAATGTCCATGCTCCTCCACATCATCTTGCAAAGTAAGAAGAAATTCAGAAATTATCTCTTCTTTATCAGAGATTAAGGCATATGCTTGTGACTTCTCCCTCGAAATATTGAATTCATGTTGGGAGACCTGAGGATTGATAGAAAAGGTATCTTTTGACTTTTCTTCCTTAAAACATTTGGGATTTTATGATCTTCCTCAAATATGACATAAGTGCCCAGACCAATGGAGTCATAATTTCCATATGGGTCACTTTGCATCATAGCTAATAAATGATCATTTCCCTCTTCTTGATCATGTTCATTCCATTCACCTAACTCCTCAACAAAAACCCTTTCTTCTTTATTCATCATAGCATGAGCTGCCTCTAACTTTGTAATTGGTTCATTTGTGATATGATCCTTATATAATGGCTCAGATAATATCTTCATCTTTGAACCATATTTGGTTCTTAGGATGAGGTGAGACCAATCAAGGGACATATATCCTCCTATCTTGGTTGTAAAGTCTCTGAATAAGCATAGGCTAAATATAGGAGGTATATCTATCACTAATACATCTTGATTTACAATTATATTGGGACAAGTATAAAATTGTAATGGGAGTTGTTTAATTCTCCCTATTGTTTGTACTGCTTTGCTATCTAGCTGCATGACTCCTTTAGTGAGTGGTTCATACTTTATTTTTAAGGCATCAGTTATCTACTTAGGCATTACTATGGTACTAGCCCCTGAATCAATCATTTCATTATGTAGCAGTTTCTTGCCAACTAGTAAAGTTAAATAGAAGGGATCCGGTTTGGATTTGCTTACCTCTAGTGCATTGTTCACTAGGGCTATTTTCTACAGATGAACTGTGTCTTTGAGCTTTTCTTTTTCAGCAGGTCATTTGATAATAGTACATTTGGGCACTGCTTGGCCTTGTAGAGCTTCTTGTAGTAGTGTCTTCTATTCGATAATAGCCAATATATCCCATATTGATACTTGTGTTGGAGTCTTCTTCAATTGATCCACCACATTTATTGGTCCCAGAGTCTGAGTTCTTTGAAAATAAGGATATCTTTTTTTTTCTTGAATCTGTGCAGGAATCACTTGATTCTATACTAGCTGAGGCACTTCTTGTCTGACAGTTGTGTTTCTTTATCCTTGAAATGGAGGATTCTCCATTACTTGACTATTTACAATTTTAGGCTATTCCACCATCCTTCTCTTTGATCTAGTATAATAATCAGATTGCACCACTGGTTTCTTAGAAATGGAAGCTTCGTTCAAGAAAATTGATTCTTCATCTTCAACCCATGAGAACAAAGCATGTTCTAGGGCTATTTCTTCCTCTTGTTGCAAATACATCCCTTACATCTGAGCCATTAAGACTGAATTTTGCATACCAGAAGACTGGTAGGCTTGATTGTCACTGGAACTTGCAAACTATCCATCCATTCTTCTTTACTCTACCACCTTTTGTTGTAGATTACCCATGGGACAATTTCTAGGCATATGAGCATTATTTCAAGGGAAACACCAAGCATTAGTGTTATCCACATAATTATTTTTCCCTGGAACAATCTCCCTATTCAAATTGGGGGGAATAGTTTGTGAGGGTGTAAGGACTGCAACTAATTGATTTGCTGGCTGAGGGTTATTTTGCCTTTGAGGACCCTAGTATTGGTTGGGCTATGATGAGAATCTATTTCCTTGATATCCTTGATATGGAGGCCTAGGGAAAGGATTCTGTTGTCTCTTTATATTAATCAGCTCATTAGAAAATGTTCTTAAGATATTCTTGATATCATCCAGCTCAGATGATTGGGCAGGGACCATTTCTTTAGCAGGTGGTTTAGGATATGTGTACATGCATACAGGTGAGGCTATGGATTTAGGGGCTTCTTGAGTTAATGGCAAGGAAATCTCTAGAAACATGGGCATGGGAGGCCTTGGAGATAACTTTCCAGCATCTATCAAATTATTTTCAACTCTGACTGCATAGTCATAAGCCTTTGGCAGAGTCTGACCTCCAAGTGACCAAATCATAACAGATATGTTTGAATTTAAAGCCTTAAGATAAAACACTATAGCCATACCTGGTAATGGTCTAGCTATAGCAGGGATTCTTTCCCAAGTCTTGAAATCTGGAATTGAAATCAGTCATTACTTCTTGTGGTGCCCTTTAGATGGTAATTAATTGTTGTAATAAAGAAGACTTATCACCCTTCTCTTCAAATATTTCAAAGAAAAGATCTCCAAGCTGATCCCATGTAGATATGGTATTTGGGGTCAAAGACCGATACCATTCTAGAGCCTTCCCTTTAAAAGAAGTTGTTAATAATCTTATGGCCACATTTTGTTGTGTGACAACATGTATAGCATAGACATCTGATACATCCTGTAGATGTTCTTCAGGGGTTTTGAAGTCTTGCCCACTGAATTTGGGCAGAGCTTTCAAGGCATTCACTAGGATAGGGTCCCAATTGGCTGGTGGTATTGGGGGAATCAAAGGACTACCAGTGTTCCAACTTTTATAATTTCTTGGGGGTATAGGGGCTCCCATATTTACTCTTGGTATTGGTATAAACTAGTTGACTCTTCTTCTTAGACTAGTTACCAAAGGTGGCAAAAGAATACCTAGATTTATAGTAGACTGAGATCTAGTTATTGGTCCACAGCTCTGACTCCTTGTAGCTCTCTAGTTCATACGGTCTTGAAATAAACTTCAATAAATTATCCCACCCAATGTGCCAATAACTATTGATGGTTAAAATTTCACTTATTTCTAACACCAACAATGGGAAGTTTCAAGATGTGGGACTTACAACTTGAAACAACATCTAGATTTTTAAAAAGCTGGTCTCTTCTTTATATTAAGCGTATACTGGGAAAAGGGATAGGAATTTTAATAGAAACACAAATGCAAAGAAATAAAATATAACTATGGTGATGTGCCTAAATGTAATAGACCCTTAATCTAAGCATAGTGAATCTATATGTAAGATTTAATTAAATTTAGGAGCAAACAAGGCATGATCAATGTAAAAGATGAAAACAATAGAAACAGAGGCTCATAGCTTAGACTACTTTTACAGTGACATAGAAAATATCAACAAAGGCACAGGATTCAATCTTCTTATTAATTTTCTAGTCACATAAGAGGCACAGAAACATGCATAGTTACATAAACCTTCCAACTCAAGAAAATAGAACAAAGGCAAATGATATTCCTAATCACAGCTCTAGAAAGTCTAAAACTCTTGACAACACAGCTTAGACTACTTTTTCAATGACACAAAAAATATCAACGAAGGCATAGGATTCAATCTTCTTATTAATTCTCCAGTCACATAAGAGGCACATAAACATGCACAGTTACATAAACTTTCCAACTTAAGAAAATAGAACAAAGGCAAATGATATTCCTAATCACAGCTCTAGAAAGTCTAAACTCTTGACAATAATTCTCTCAAAAAATTCTCTCTAAGTATCTAATCATCCTCCCCTGGTGATCTCTACACCCCTATTTATAGCCTTGGATTCACTCCAAATTGTCTGTGCATCCCCAATCTAATGGCCAAACTGAAATCTAACCAAACTAGAAGTGTCTAACAGAAGATATTTCTTAGATTTTGAATGCTCTATCTTCCGGTAGTTCATTGGCTAAAACAAATCGTAGGATGCTCCCTTATATTAAAAAGAAGAGGACACTTGGCCAATTCCTTGAAAACCTTCTTATTACTTAGGAGACACTAGAGAAAGACACTTGGCGTGTTCTGTGACACTTACCAAAGATACGCGGCACTTTCCACGTAACTTATACTCTTTTGTGTCTTTGCTCAGGAGTGTTCTACCTTTGACACTTGTCACAATCCACTTCTTCAAAAATTTAACAAATTAACAAAAAATAATACCCATAGCATTTCTCACCTGAGCAACTTTAAAAAGGCATAGGGACAAGTGGTGATTTCCACATGCCTCAATAAAGAACACGTGGAAATCTCTGCTTTACTTAACTGGGGATATGTGGTGATCTCCACTACTTTTAGCTACCTTTTGATAAACTTATAAAAGGTGACACATAATGGTCTCTGTGTCACTCTATTTATATTATAGAAACAATCGGGCCTCATTTCATATTTATGCAAACAATGACACTTGGCAGTTTCTACTTGCTTCAAAAACAAAACCTGAGACCCACCACAGTCTTTACTATATTGATGAAACAAAATAAAGATAATTCAGAGGTTGACACATGGTGGCTTTTGCTCTCTTCAACTGAGATACGTGGCATCTACCATTGCTTTTAGAAAAGCAAATTGAAACCTTCCATGATTTCCACTTGGTGCCCTCTGCCTGATCCTGATACTTAGCTTATTGAAAGAAACCTTTGAAACACATATGAGACGTGGATGCTGACACTTTTTGCACTCTACTGAGGTACTATGGGACACATGGCACATTTTAATTTACTTATAAAAATTTTAAAAGGTGCCTCGGCTGATGACACTTGGCAGCTTCCACCTGACTTCAGCACTTAGACAAAACTGAATCAAAGGAAATTAGAGCCTGCACAACTTTAAAAACTTCACCATCTCGAACCAAAGTATGCGGGAACAAAATTTTGTAGTGCACAACTAAAAATCAGAATGAAACGTAGAGTATTTTTTACTCTACAGTATGCTAGGTTAGCTTGCTGATAAGGCTTGTAGTTCTAAGATTGTTTCCTTTTCATTACTACTAACTCATTTCCTAAACTCTTGAGTAGTGACTTAACCTCATATAAATCATCATTAGGTATGCGAGTCAAAGCTAGTGCTTTTCTCATGGTTAGCATTGGAGTAATTGTAGGTGGTGGAATAAGAGGTATTTCTATAAATAGCGGCATTGGTGGCCTTGCATAAATTTTCCCAGCTTGTATTAAACAATTAATTGCCCTTATTACAATTCCATAGGCATTAAGAACTATGGTGCTATCCATTTAATAAATCATAAAAACTATATCAATATTTAGGGCACTTAAGTAATATAGGAAGGCATTATTTGGAGTTGGCTTGACCAATACTAGAATTCTATTCCATGTCTTCTAGAAACAAATATTGAAATCAGTCATGTGCTCATGAGGAGCTCATTAAATATCAGTTAATTGTTCAACTAGGGAAAGGTCATCACTCTTATCTTCAAATTGGGTACATAGTGTAGTACCTAGCTCATCCCAAACTTAGATAGAGTTGGTAGCAATACCTTTGTACCATTTTAAGGCTTTACCTTTGAAAGAGGAGACTAGGAGTCTAATTACAACATTATCTTATACCACATTATGGACTGAACACAAATTATTAATATCTTATATGTGTTTCATTGGAGTGGTGGATATTTCACCAGTAAAATATGGAAGTATTTTTAAATATGATGTAGGTATATCATCATATGGGGCCAATAGGAGTGAGTTGCCTCCATTAAAGGCTATGAAATTCAGATTTCTAACCACTATGGGAGGTATGAAACTGATGAGAGTACTTGAAGAGATGAAAATAACATTGCATGATAAACTCTAGGATAAGGGATAACTTATTTTTATCTCTTTTTAAAAGGAAATGATAATTCTAAAAAATTAGCTCTCTTACCTTTAATAAATGATCTTGTTTATTTGCTTGGCATACATGAACCTTGAAATTTTAAATCCATAGGCCAGTGGAGTCTCTAGGTGATTTTGAAATTTGTATGAAGCTCATACAATGCTTTCTAAGAATAACACTAATCTCTTTATAATTTTTGGGTCCCAATAGGCATGCCAAAAATTGTTATCACTTTAGATCTTTGCACAACAAGCTACTACATCAAGTAACAAGTACAAAATCTATGTGATAATAGTACTTATTGTTATATTTCATATAATATGAATGATTTCAAAGCTATATCTTATTATATCACATTAAAAATATATATATAATAGCTTTTAAGGTGTTGATAGAATAGATTGGTTAGAAATGTGTCCTAAGACCTATCCTTTAAATTCACTGATGCTCAACCCAGTGACTTGTCTAAAATTAATAGTTAGTACTAACTATAAGGTGGATATTCATAGTGATGATAGTCTAGGTGAGAATTGGATCAACATAATTAAAAATAGGGAAAGGGTAGGGTAGTAAAGTGAATAAGAATGCTAATTATTTATTTTGGTATAGAATAAACATTGATTGAAATCTATTATCAAATAATCATTAACTATAAAATATGGTGTTAACCAAAATTTGAATAAATAAGATTTAAGAGTCTAAGGACTAATTATTTTATCAACAAATTACATAATAAAACTTTACCTAATTACCAATTGTAGATAATAAAAAAGATCATTTATGACAATGATTTTATGAGAGCTCAAATTTCACTAAAATTTGGTTAAATTAACATAACTCTACCACCACCCCTTCTGCATCATTTGATGCAAGTACCACCAATGAGAACTAGATAAGCCATGGTGCCAAAACATGCTTAGAAGTTTGTCATAAAGGTTTACTATGAGGTATTGATTTTAACTCAGATGCTCCTCTACCAAATGTGGTTCTAGATTAACTAGAGTTTGATAAATCTTGTCATTATTTTGAAAATTTTACCCTAGTTAATTAATTTTTGGTTCATGTTCCTTTGAAGATCCTTTTGAAACAATGGGTTCATAATATTGGCAAGGCCATGGGGTAAAATTGGAAGGAGTCCAAAACCTCACTAAAGGTTTATTCCTATTTTTTTCACAAACCCTAATTATTTTAGAGCCATTTTTAACCATGGCCCATGGTTTATCCACAATAACCTAGTTATTTTTTCCCATTATACCTGAGACTTCCAAGTCTCTGAACAAGCTAAGATTAAAATCCTTATATGGGTAGAGTTTATAGGCTTACCTCTTCCTTTGTGTAACTTTTTTGACCAATTTTTCAAGCATTTTGGACACTTTATCTACCATGAAAAACCAAAGTTCTATGCATTCTGGCCTCATAAAAGGGTTTGTGTCAAAATAGACCTCACCAAAAATCTCAAAGATTCTATTGATATTCAAGTGGGTAATAATTTATTATCTTAGTGTTTAATTTATAACAACCTTATAAACACTTGTTTTAGGTGCTAGGATTTGGACCACATGATTAGAGAATGTCCTATAATGATCCCCACTCCTTCAGTCCCTCAAAACAAAAGTGGGTCTAAGACAAAACCCCAATGCTATGATGGGTGGACAATGGTTTCCAACAAGAAAAATACTATTACTTGTGGTAATATTAGACCTCATCTAGTTGTTTTCCATCCCATAGGGGGGCAAAGTTCCTCAACCCCCTTTAGTTAAAGCCCCAACACCATCATAAGTTAAACCCCCACCTCCCATTTCCCAGTCCCAACAAGTGGTAACTTAGTTTGTGTCTTCCCCATCTCCCACTCTTATGAATCATTTGTCATAACCCATTTTAGGGGTGAATGATTTGGATTTAGATTAGGGGAATATAACCCTCAATCACAAGGTTATTATGTGTCATTCACATAGTCCCTCTCCCTCAACATAAGAGTATTATATACCAAATAAATACAACCCTTCAATTTTAGATAATTTATTCTTCCAAGCTCAGCTTTCAATCAGTTTGCAACCCTCTCAGACCTCTCCAAGGGAAATGATATGAATTTAGATGTTTTCAAATGATAGTTTAATCTTAGAATGTTTGAGGACTCATTGATCTAACTCTTAATTATATGATTAGGAAAAAAAATATCATTTTATTCACATGAAAGTTTTATGTATGCAATAAGTCAAAAAAAATTGATTTTTCCTTCAATCTATAGCTTGCATTATCTATCCTAGGGCCCTCTGTCAAGCCAACCATCATGAGTCTATCCATGGGGGAGATTTTACCCTATTAGTTCTTAACTTGTCTCAAAATATCATTTCTTAAGGTTCTGACCCCACCCACTAGGTGGTATGGAATCTTTTTGACTTTGATAATCGCATCATTACCTTGTCAATGTGTATGATTCCAATGATGTTTTGGAATGCACCTTTCTCTAGAGATGGTTGGTTCATTCCCTCCTATATGTGCATTAGATTATTTATGGTGAATTTAACATGATCAAATCTATAGAATACAAAGAAGTTCCCCTTCCCATGAGATGGTGTTCAAGAGAACAGGAAGTTTGGTTTTACATGCGAAATAAACTTTAGGTCTTCAACCCAAATCATTATAGAAGGATATATTCAAATTCCCCAAGGTTCACATGATCCAACTTATATCAAGGAGAAAATTGAGTCCTCAAATGTCTTGATTGTGCCTTACTTGTTAAGTAAGATCTATGATTATTTAATCCTATTCATGGGTGACCTATGTTTGTAGTTATAGACTCTTTCTTATCTGACCACCATCCCATCTATTTATACATAGAATGGACCTCTCCTTAGGTTAAACCTAAGGGTTCCTAGTTATACCTCAAAATGTCCCATCTCAATCATGAGTAGACTATGGAGCATATCACTAAGATTTTAAACTTGGCTCCTAGACCCATGAGGGACACTAGCTAGATTAAGTGGTGGTTTGATGTCATATCCCTCACCACTTCCTTCCTTTATATATATGTAAAAAAAGTGACTATTTTTAAATAGTGTATTCATAATGCTACAAACTATGAATACCTTAGGGTTTTACAAGAATTAGAAGCTGCACCTATGAACTCACATTTATATGCTCAAGTTACCATATGGAGACATTAACTCTAGGTTATGGAGGCTTATAAGGCCAAAGGATCCTAACTCTGAGCAAGGACGCATTGGTTGAAGGTAGGAGACAAAGTTCCCAAGGAATTTTTTACTCTCCTTTAGTTAAGTCAAGATACTAACAAAATCAAAGTCATTATAAGTGCTTCAAAAAGGCTTACCAGACTTCTAAATATCCTCCAAGCCTTTATGTATCACTACCATGGTGTCTTTGTAGTGAAACATTCATTTCTTACTTGTAAGGTTCCCTATCTCAATGTCTTGTTGTGGTCCCCTATAAACTCCCAAAAGATCAGAGAGTTGCTTGTGATAGAATTCTTAGTTTCAATGACCTTAAGGAAGTTATTATGTAGATGGCCTCTAATAAATCCCCAGGTACTTATGGTTTTCCTTTTGAATTCTATCAAACCATATGGGATACTATTGGACATGATCTCCATAGAGTTTGTTTTGAAGTGGTCCTAACTAATTCTTTAGGTCATCTCATCAATCAAGGTAACATCAAACTCATCCCAAAGGTAGGGGATCTTAAGGTAATTACCAACTAGAGACCCATTACTTTTCTTAATATGTCCTATAAAAATATCATAGCCAAAGCATTATCTCTTAGAATTAAACACTTACTTCCCTTAATTATGTGAAGTGAGCAAACTAGTTTCATTCAGCATAAATATATTATAGATAATGTTATTATCATATGGGAAGGTATGGAAAGGGATATAATATCTAACCATAATGAATTTTTCATCAATATTGGTTTTATAAAACTTATGACCAGATAGAGTGGCATTATAGCTATGTTATAGGCTCTAGGGTTTATCCCCAAGTTTGTTCATATTATCAATATGTTATTTCAGTATGATAGGAATTACATAAACATAAATGGCTCCAAATATCAACACTTTGAACTCTATGTATCCATAAAATAGGGTTGTCCCCTAGCCCTTACACTTTATGTGTTAGCTACTGAAGGTTTTAGTTATCTATTATCGAGTTATGCTTCCAAGGGTCTCATTAAAGGGATATATGTACCTAATTCAGACCACCAATTAATTAATGGTCACTTTTTTTATGAATCTTTCCTCACTCTACAAGAGGATGAATACTTTTTCAATCATTCCATGTGATTTTTAGATATTTTTTTCCTTACATCTGGGTCATCTATCTAATGGCATAAGACCCAGTGTTACCACCAATATTTGTCACTCAAACATCCTTGGATGGAGGGATATATGTGTAAATGGATCATTTTGGGGATTAAATTTAAATTTTTAGACATTATATTTTATTTTAAAGCCTCTCCTATATAATTGTGGTCCTACGTGGTTTAAAGAGTGTAGAAAAAAATCTCTTGCTAGATCACTAAGCCTTTAAATTTGGCTAAAAATTTCTAGCTTTTTTCTAAAGTGCTCACTGCTACTCTTGTGTACTATTCACCCTTCTTAGACCCTTTAAATACTTCTTATGAAAATATTTAAAATATTCTATGAGAATTTATATGAGCCAATTCTGAAGGGCACCATGTATTTCATCAAGTCTCTTGGGCCATTTATTATTGTCCCAAAGAAGCTAGTGGATTGGTTCTTATTGACATCAAGCTTCAAGGGACTACTCTTCAAGTTAAATGGATCATCAAAAGTTTGGAAGGTGATGAATCCTATAAAATTTTACTAAGGCACTATATTTCTCAAGGTTGTCTTCTAGGTGAAAAAGCCTAGCAAGGCATAGGCTTTTCAATGTACTTATATCACAAGTGTCTATCAAATTAGGGGGTACATTTGTCATGAAAAGTATTTAGAAGGCCTGGGAAAATATCAAACCTCACCTCATTTAGGTGGGGGATGCATTTAGAATAATTCTTTCTATAAACTCCCAATCATTAAAGTGGTCTCCTCATTTAACCTTCTATAATGTCCCTTTTTCCATAGTCCCCTAGATCAAAATATTGAGGCTATTTAACAAATTTATTCTCATGATTGGTGATCTATTTTATAAGGCCTCTAGGGACTAGCTTCCTTGGACTATGCTAAAGGCCAAATTTCATCTTAACAAGGAAGATACATAAACTATTTCTGAATTATAGAGTTCCATATGAATACTTGAACAAGATTGAATTTTCCTCTCTCACATCATGGTGGAAGGATTGGTCCTAGCCTATGAACACACCATTCCTTCAATATTCTCCTTGACTAGGTTACAATTTGTTATCCCCTCTGCATATTGACATAGAGGATCTTAAACACTGATGGTCTCTCTGATTCTTCCATCAGTTTTAGGCCCATATATTTGATAACATTTAGGTGGATTGTATTGAGCCCAAAGTTCACACTTCCTTTTGTGTATCTATTTTTTTATTTTTTGGAATCTAGTGATTAGATCCTAAATAATAAAGGTCTGAAATAATAAGAAAAAACTAGTTTAATGAGGAAAAATATAGATTTTAAATAGGTAATTTTTCAAGAGGAAGAATAATAAACTTATCCTAAATCAGGCTTAAATGAATGATTCTAGAGCTAGTAGTTGAAAAGTAGGACTGAGACATTATTAGGAATCTAACCCTAGCTTTTGTTTTCTAATTAGATAGGAGTGTCATAATAGGACACTGTGGTGTATGGTACTATAGTCATTCCTTGATGTTGTCATCTTCAAGATCTAATATTTTTGGGTTTTATTCACCAGGTTAGTGTGAGCCTATGTACCAAATTTTATGGGATGGAAGTTAACAAAGTTCATTGTAGGTTTTTTTTATTCTTCAATACATGTATTCATCTACACACATGCAAATAATGAATACATCAAAATCAAAAGGGGGAAAAATAGTTTAGGGGAAGATTGATTGCATGATCTAAAACCATTGTTGTCCTGAGCACTACCTACATTAGCCCTCAAGCTAGGGTCTTATATTAAATTTAGTTCTCCATTATGGAATGTGCATAATCAATGTGCATGATAGATACAAGAATGACTTTCACCTAGGCCCTTCTTTGATCAAACATGAAAATCTATGTGTGATGCAGAGAAGCTAAGTTATACTATTAATTGATTTTTATTATGTCTAATGTGCCAAAGTAGTAAGTGCTAGATATAAAATGCCTTATGTAGTCCTTTATATAAGAGACTCATTATTTCAAATTTGGGAGCTTTATTTACATTTGGCTGAGATTAGAAAACTTAGGAATGAATAAAATAAAAGGGGTAAGACCTATCCAATGGAAGAAACTGATCATTTAGGCTCAAATTAGATTTGGATAAGAGCACCAAAAATTGAACACCCTAGGTTTCAGTGCTATTATCCAATTCCAACACTCCTGTCCTATAGGTTAAGGACTAGGGGGATGGAATGAGCATGGGAAACCTGACTTGGTTGAGGTGTAATGACCACTTAAAAGGTATAGGGTGATTAGGAATGGGTAAAAAGGTGACTCAAGCTTAGAAACAAACCTAAATGGATAAAACCAAAGACATGGCCAAATGTGAACAAAGCTCATATTCTCCAGTCAGAGTATCTTGTGAAAGGATTGTGAAAAGACATGATATGTGCAGTTTCTTGACCAATTTAGGGTGTATACATTTTCCCCCTTTTAATCTAGTGATGTAATGAAATTAAGTACTAGAGTAAAAGAAAGAAATAAGATGTGTACCTAAACTTACCTATGTGGAGTTAAGTGTGTTGAAAAAGGGTCTAACTTCCTGGCTAGGGAAGTGGATAGAGAACTAAATAGTGCATAGAGAAAGAAGGAATCCCAAAAATAGATATCCCCTATACTAAATCTGAATACTTCCTAGATAAATAAGATATCCCTAAAATGGATGCCCCTTATACTGAATCTAAATGAAAAATGAGAAATGCTCAGAGGCCTAAACTAAATGTCTGCCCTTTGTGCCACATAAACTCATGTAATCTAGAATGTGTGTATAAAATCTATATGTTGTGAACACCAAGATATGTCATGCCCCCACTTTGAATAATATGAACTAGAAATGAGAAGTGCTCAGAGGTCCAAAACCAATGTCTTCCCTCTATCCTACACAAACTCCTAGGTTTGAGTAATGTTATGGACCAACCACTATAGATGATTATATGGTCCAACCTAGTGACAACCTAGGTATGCCTAAGTGTAATCTAAAAACTTTGGTAAATGTGTAATAATAAAATGGCATATCTTGCCATTCTAATCTATATAATCTTGGATGATGAATAATATGAACATTTGTGCCATGCCCCCAAATTTGGTATATGAGTGATGTATCTATATAGTCTAGTAATCTATATAACTACATGTGAAATGAGATATCATGTCATGTCCCATATGCAAAAACTAGAGATCAAAACAATGTCCTCTGCAATATACCTATAATCTATTATCTAGTCTATAGTTATGTCATATTGTATGAAGTTTTATGTGTGAGATATGCAGTCATGTGCATGCCCCTAAGTCTAATATCTGGTTTGAATCTATATTGAAGTCACTATGGATGCATATGATCTAAACCACTATGTATCTAAGTAATCTATGTATCTATAAACTAAAGGTATGTCCCTCTGAATGTCCTAAGTAATGTTGAATAACCCATGTAAATTGAATCACTATATATCTTGACCAATCTGAGATGAATCTAATAATTTTGACTATTGCAAGTGTAAGAACCATGCTAAGTGACCCATGCAGTCTGAATCACTATATATTTTGATTGATCTAAGGTAAATATGATAATTATAACTATTGGAGGTGTAGGAATCATGATGTATCCAACATGAGAGTGGATAGGTGTCTTGGTTAAGTGTAAAAATAAGAATAGTAGGAATGATGCCCCCCTTTTGGGGAGAGGGATGAAATTTGTAATAGAGGAAGTTGAGCCAAAAGTGATGACTAGTGGCATAATTATAGGAACAAGGTTAGTATAGTTTGGATTGATTTGAGAAGTTGATTGATTATTTAGATTGAGTTATTTGAAAGTTAAACGATCTTTGATTAGTGAGGACTAAGTTGTATAAAAGTTGAACAAGTTGTTATTAGTGAGGACCAAGTTGTATGTCTAGGTATAAAATGGGTATAAATATGTGTGTTCCATAGTAGTCAAATGATATAATAAGAGATTGAGGTTTGTTAAATATCAATGGTATTATCATCATGGTTCCATGGAACAAAATGGTTTATAAAATGGAGCTATGGGGTTCAAGTTATGGGCAAAATTATATTTTATTTTGAATGAAAAGTCATTTGATATAGAAAAATTTAGATTGATTCTTGATTCATTTGTGCATTGAATAGTTTGATATTTGGATCTTTGGACTATGAGATATGCTGAGGAGATGAGCACCTATCATGACCTAGTTTGAGCAATTGGTAGCCTAAATTGATGTTGGTGGGGAGGTTACCCTGATAAGTAGTTATAATGCATGATTTAGGCCTATTTAGAAGCCTATTTTTTGATGATTTTGAGCTATTTTGAAGTTTTTTAGAAAAATTTTACCAGGTTTAGCGCTCATGTCCTTCTTCTAGCACTATTTTCCAATCTCCAGTGCTACTATCCAAGTTGCAGCACTCTTGTCTGGTGTTATTGTTCTATACCTAGCACTGTTGTCTTGGAGTTTGGCTTTTCTAGGTGGATGATTAGTTTAGTTGTCATTTTACTTGGTTATTAGTTTGGCATGGTTGACTAATCTTCATGCTATTTTTTGGTGTTTTTTAGGGTGAGGTATGAATGAGGGAGTTTCATGGAGGCCAAGTGATGGAGACTCTGAGATTGTTGCCTTTATCAGTTGATGAAAGGGTTGTGATGGATTGGATAGGGATAGGTCATGTGTGTGACCTAATCACTATGAAGTGGGATAGGCATTTGATTACCACCTTGTGTGAGAGGTGGAATAAAGACATCTATACTTTATAGCTTCCTACTAGAGATATGACTATTACTCTAGAGGATGTGTACCATATTTTGCATATACCAATTAGTGGATGGCATGTGACTTTACAAGATGATATTGGTATAGATATCATTAATCATGTGTCCTTGTATTTTTTTGGTGTTCCCTTAGGCATACATAGGAGAGGAATTGATGGTGATGTACTATTGTTAGTTATTGTTTGATCAAATGTTTTGCATCTATAGAAGTGGTTGGCAATATTGTTGGCTTCTTTTATTGCAGTGGATAGGAGTGGTGTATCGATTAAATATAGGATACATAAGATTGTATATAATGTAGAGGTGTATGGCATTATGTTCTCATGGGTTAGGAATATGCTTGTCCACTTATATAGAAATCTGAGTGTGGCTACTTTATTGCCTTATTGGGCTTATGAGCACATAGTAGTTGTGCAGCCATTGGGATTACCAAGAGAGAGGTGGGTACCTCCACAACCACATGGGGAGT
Source organism: Torreya grandis (assembly GCA_037957365.1). Taxonomy (NCBI): domain Eukaryota; kingdom Viridiplantae; phylum Streptophyta; class Pinopsida; order Cupressales; family Taxaceae; genus Torreya; species Torreya grandis. Next base: position 625,090 of record JARHVA010002348.1, on the reverse strand, counting down.
GTTAGATGAGTTTATTGGATATTAGGTCTCTTGGGATGGATCACTATATATAAGTTTTAGATAGACTTGTGGCTCAGGATATCACATGGAGGCCCTATAGAGGATTTCCTGGGTGGCCAGAGGATGGAGTGTAGTTGCATTATATTTGGGTCAATTTTTGGTTACACAATCATTGGCCTAAAGTGTATGATTGCTTTCAGTATGAGTGTGTGACTAGGTAGTTTAGAATTCCATAGGATGTGACCCTAGTAGCATGTGTATGGGTGAGGAGTGCATAGGCACTAGCAAGAGTGGGAGCTTGTGGCATGCCTACTGAGGCTGAGTTAGCACCATTACCTTTGGATGCATGAGATGTGGATATTGATCTTCCTAATTTAGATTATGTTGGATGCATAGAGGCATTTACCACATGGTGGGTGAGGCATTAGTGGGCTCTATTATATCTTATTGGTGGAGGGGATGCCCTTGAGTATGGAAACTCGGCTCCAATCTAGATGATGGGAGGTAAGTATTGTTTATATTTTAGTTGTGTATAAGTTTGAGTTTGTGCATGTTTTATCTTGTTTAAAAATGTATGTCTAACATAGTGTTGTATATTTTGCATGCAGGTGGAGTGGAAGGTGCTCAAGATGAAGCACAGGTTGGGGCAAGAGGTGGAAATGATATGTTTTAGTAGACCATCATTAAGTCTATACTTTGTGAGCTCAAATGGCATGTTCCTAATGATGTTGTATAAGAGGGTTTGATAGAGTGAGTGAGAGTTACAACTGTTGTTTATTCTCATTTTTCTAATAAGGATGCTATAGCTATAGCTATATGTGTTAAGGTAATGGGAGAGAGAGATAAGCTAAGTGCTGATCATGATAAGCATAGGATGCCTCCTCTTGATTATGGATCAGTGAATATGTGGATTATGGATGAGTACAAGGATTTTTAGAGGTGGTATACATACTTATGTGAGGATTATGGTCAGTTACTATAATGAGATAGTTAGTGTAAGAGGCATTCAAGAGCTCGAAGAGGTGTAGGGACATCGAGCACGAGACTAGATTATGGTACTAGTATTAGAAGAAAGAGTGAGACTGAGAGTGAGGACATGATGCCCATTCATGATTGATTGTATTTGATATAGTGTATATGTGTTTGAAAACTTTGTTATGTATATATATGGATACTAGTTTTTGGTTTTGACTCATGCCTACTGTGTTAAAGGATTTGAAATATATTGTTAAATTTGGTGTAACTTGTTGATTAGAAATAGTTGATTTGGTATTGATTTTGAATTTGCATATGCTTGGTAAAATAGTACTTAGGATATATAGTTTGATTGTTTTGATATGTTTGGTAAGATAGCATTTGGGATGCAATTTTATTGTTCATGATATGTTTGGATGTGTTTTTTGAGTTTGATTTGTGATTATATGTAAGCAAAAATTTTGTGGTTTTGTAATTTATAAAATTTATTTGGTAGAGTGAATTTGTTTGGAATTGGAAAATTAGGATATTGGTAAGGTTTGGATATGGATAAGTTGGTTTGGCTAGGGATGGTTATTTGGAATCAGGAATGTTAGTTGTTAGTAGGGGGTGTAAGATAGCACTATGTGTGTATTACCTCCCTGAGAGTGGCTCAAGAATACAAAGGCTAGCTAGACCTTTGGATCCATCATTTCCATGCTAAGTGAAACTTATGAAATAAAATTGGTATAATTATACTTTGTATTATTATAGTTGTATCACTATTTGAACCCTATTGGCCAACTAAAAAAGTTCTCATACTACTCATGTTGTGTAGGAATGTCCTTTGTATCTGATATTGTTTGTTATGTGCTAACTATAGTTGTGCGTGAAGATTCTATAAAATTTAACTTTATTGGTCATGTAGCTAAAATTGTGTGCTATGGAGAAGGATCATCTATCTATAACCAAATACCTTATGGCCTCTATTGTGATGTATATGACTGAGCAATATATTGAGATAGAGCTAAAACTTGTGATGAGGGATCATTTAATCTTAATCATAATAGGTTTTTACATGAGATAGGACCCAAAAAATTTGGTTGTGATAAATATTTCTAATGAGTATTTCTCTATAGTGTGGGGTCATTTAATCTTAATCGTAGTGGATTTCTACGTGAGATAGGACCTAAAAAATTTACCCATTGTGAATATTTCTCATGAGTAGGACTATTATGGTGCCTATGACTTTGTTGGATATGTTTATGAAATTGAATTATGTATTCCTTGGACTATGGTACCACATGTACATTGTTCTCACTATACTAGTTTTCAAACCTTCTAATGTGGTGGAGTAGGAGATCTCCTATGATATTTTATCCTAAAACTTGCATTGTGCTCACGATGAGTGATTGATGATTCTTATAAAGGAATGTCCTAGGATGACTCAGTCCTGGAGGAATTAGGTATAGGGTTCCATGATGGAAAAGATCTCAGTGCCCCCTATGTGAATATTATGATGCCATTATCAACACATCTATTAATGTAATCCCTAATTCCATAACAATCATTGTCATTATGTCCACATATATGATGATAGTTACAAAAGGGCTAATGTGTTATCTATGTAAGAGACGTGGATCTCATCAATGAGTAGAAGGTATTGTGATTAACATCCTATCTAGTAGTGTTGATAATATGCTAGATGGGCTATCCTAATCTAAATCAAACTATAGTGGTGTCTTGTTGTTATTTGTAGTGCATACTATAGGTTGTCCTTTGGAAACTAGATCTTTGTTATTGGTTGGTTGATTTTCTAGTTATGGTCTCCTATCTTGTTTAGGACATGGTGGATGTTGAGTGTTAAGAGCTATAACTGAAGATGTTACTATGAAATATAGAGTGATCCAATCAACTTAATATGCCTCAATCAATCATAATTTCTTTTCCAAAGATAAAACTATATAACACAAGTGTCTAAAAGAAGAATTTGTCTAACATAGTAGATGTTCAAGTAGAGGTTGGTGAAGCCCCTTAATAAAGATATGTTGAATCTCTAGATATTTTTATTTTTATATCAATCTTAACATGTGAGCCTTAAATCTTAAGATATACTCACTAACTGGTTCTAAAGAATTATTATGTAGTGTTACAAGTTTCTCGTATGTAACATGAGGGCCCGTGTTTACCATGTAATATCTGAGAAATGCCTCCTCTAAGTCATCATATGTGTGTAAAAAACCAATGAGGAGTAGATGAAAGAAACAATTATGTGCTTCCCCCACTAATGTCTACCAGAATAACTTGAGTGGAATCAATGGGCTCGCATGAGATGGCAAAGCCTTTTGAAAGGCTTGAAGGTGTACAAATGGATCTCTAGTTCCATCAAAGTGAGGTAATGATGGTATCTATAAATTCTTAGGTAATGAAGCTTTTATGAATGTATTTGGAATAAGGTTACCATGTAGATCATTAGCATCCATCCAAGACTTGTAAGCCTTATTTTCCAAGGTAAGGAGATGCACTTGGTGTTGTAATTCACCAACTAAATGCATCAAAGAGATGATCTCTTGGGATGGTACATTAGTATCTTGAAGTGGTTCATTTAATCATTGAATTTGATTGTTAATTTTAACCATGAGAATGCTACATTTAGTATTTGGATCATAAAGAGTGGGTGTGCTCACTTGAACCTTGTGAGTAATGGTAACTTGGACCTTACTAAAGGGATGTGAGCTACCATTATCTTTAGGTGAAGAGTGAAAATTGGGTTCTACTATAGTGAGGGGTGGATTGGGAGATTCATTGTTATATTTATGTTTTAGTGAATCACATTCTAATTGATTAGAAGATGTTTTATTAGCATTAACATGTGCATTATTTGAAATAGAATCATTCATAGAAGTAGAAATAACATTTGTAAGTGCATTATGTTTGAGAAGAGGAGTGAGATAAGAGTTAGAAACATGAGATGCATATTCTTATTCACTATGTGTATAATTATCATCATCATTATCATATATGTAATATTATTCATCATCAATCTCATTTTCATATTCATTGGCATGATCACTATCATATTCATTATCACTTCCATCATTTCTAGGGAGATGTGTAAGAGAATAATTTAATTCTTTTCTAATAAGCAATAAATTATCATTTGAAATAGGAATATCATGTTCATCTATGTTATCCATGGATGAAAGACATGCATTATTTTCATGTGAAATATGAGAAGTAAGAGAAGGAGCTTTTTCATTTGAACATTCTTTTGATAAAGTAGAGTTAATAATATGAGATGTATCATTTGAAATATGCATTGGTAATTTGATTCAATTGTATTTATATTTTTGTAATTTTAACATTGAAGTAGAGAGAGAGAGAGAGAGAGAGAGAGAGAATAGGTTCACATGGAAGTAAATTATCACCAATAAGAGGTTCACTTGGAAGTGCATGAATAATTTGTTCCTTTGTTGCATTTTACATAGGAGAATGAGGTGAGAAGTATCTTTCCCATTTATCAACATTATTTTCTTTAGAAGGAATAAGAGAAATGGGCTTTAGAGAAAAGGTTTCATCTAGTTATGTTTCACCCTCATCATTACGTATATCATCATATCCTTCATTACAACAATAGTCATTATCTTCATTGTAAATTAAATCATTTTATACATTATTAGCTAATGTAAAATTTTGAAAATTTGTCCAATCATTGTCATAATTATTAAAAAAAATATAGAAATTTATCTATGGGATTAGGAGGAATTGCCTTTGTGGCCATTTTATTTCTTTCAACAAAGAGAATTTTGAAAATTAATATGAAGCAAATACATGAAAAAAAACCACTATCATCAAAATTTTGAAATTACTTTTGATAATCCAAACAATTTACAAAAAATTCAAATTGTTTTTCTAAAAATTGTAAGGGAGGAAAACCTGAGGTTTGAGGACCGAGTTTAGAAATCTAGGGTTTTAGAATTTTGGAAAATTATGCAATAATTTTAAATTCTAAAAATAATTTTGAATAGGAATAAATCACAAAAAATTATATAAAAATTATAGTTTAGAAATTTAATTTTTGCATAATAAAACTACTATTATTGAAATTTTGAAATTATTTTTGACAAAGTGAACAATTTGCAAAAATTCTAAAATAGTTTTCTAAAATTTTCAAGGAAGGAAAGCTTGAGGTTTAAGGACCAAGTATTTAAATATAGGGTTTTACAATTTTTGAAAATTATGAAATAATTTTAAATTCTAAAAATAAATTTTTGATAGGAATAATGCACAAAAATTGATACAAAATTTAAAATTTTGAGATTAAATTTTTGCATAAAAATATGAAGGAGAAACCCTAAGTGTAGTTAGGGTTTTAGGTTTGTTTGAAGTAAGTTAGGTTCATTGGGGAAAATAATATGGGTGGTTTTAGGTTTGTTCGAAGTAAGTTAGGTTCATTGGGGAAAATAATATAGGTTGAACTAGATTCCTAAAAATAATAAAACATCTAGTGTTTGGATCCTAAATAATAAGGGTCTAAAATAATATGAAAATTTTGGTTTAATGGGGAAAAATATATATTTTAAACAAGTAATTTTACAATAGGGATAATAATAAACTTATCTTAAATCAGACTAAAATGAATGATTCTAGAGTTGGTAATTGAAAATCAAGACTGAGACACTGTCAAGAATCTAACCCTAGCTTCTATTTTTTGATTAGATAGGAGTACTAGAGTAAGACACCCTAGTGTTTGATGCTATAGTCCCTCCCCAGTGTTGTTATCCTCAAGATCTAATCTTTTTAGGTTTTGTTCATCGGGTCAATGTGATCCTGTGTACCAAATTTTAGGGCTAAAAGTTTATAGATCTTATTGTAGGTTCATTTTAGTCTTTAATACCTATATCTATCTACACACATGCAAATAATGAATACATCAAAAGAAAAAAAAGGGGAAAAACTAGGTTAGGAGAATAATGATCGCATGATCTATAACCCCTATTTCCCTGACTGCTACCTACATTAACCCTCAATCTAGGGTCTTAGATCAAATGTAGTGCTCCCTTAAGTAACATGTATAATCAACACACATAATATATTCAATAATGAATTTTTCCTAGGCCCTTCATTGATTAAGCATGCAAGTCAATGTGTGATGCAAAGAAGCTGAGCCATATTATTGATTGATTTTTATTATTTCTAATGTGCCAAAGTATTAAGTGTTAGATATAAAATGCCTTGTGTATTCCTTTATATAGGATACACATTATTTTGAATTTGGGAGATTTATTTTCATTTTGCCAACATTGGAAAACTTAGGAATGAATTAAATAAAAGGGTTAAGACCCATCTAATAGAATAAATTAATCATTTAGGATCAAATTGGCTTTGGACAAAAGTGCAAAAAATCAGACACCCTAGGTTTCAGTGTTATAGTCAAATCCCAGTGCTCCTATCTTATAGGATAGGGACCAGGGGAATGGAATGAGCATGGGAAACCTGACCTAGCTGAGGTGGAATGACCATTTGAAAGGCTCAGGGTGACTAGGATGGGTAAAAATGTGACTCAAGCTTAGAACCAAACCCAAATGGATAAAACCAAAGACATGGCCAAATGTGAATAAAGCTCATATTCTCTAGTTAAAGTCTCCTATGAAATGACTATAAAAAGACATTATATGTGTGGTAGTTTGACCAATTTAGGGTGTATATCCTTGACCAAGGTTTTCTCATAATAAATAGCCTCAATCACATGGGCATGCTAAATCCCACTTGCTTGTATTATCATCACCCAAAAACCATCAAGCATCACTTTTGGTTTTTCCCTCATGCCTACTTAGCTAAGAGATGGATTCATACCCTTTTCAAACCCTTTAGTCTTGAAATGTTCACTTTTAAAATGACTCTCCTAGGGGACTCTTCCCTATTACCTATAAGATATAATAGATTCTAGCATATTTTTTGTACTGATATTTTGTTTTAGATTTGAAAATCTAGAACTAAAACATGTTTTAATAATGAGATTATGGAAAATATATTTTTTATAAATAATAAAGTTACTATGATTTTTAATGTTACCTTTTAGATTTAGAGTCAAATGGACAAGGTCTAACTTGAACTTCATCATTTGTATCTCTTCTTGGACTATTGGGGTAATGCTCCTTGTGTAGTCAGTTGTGAGCCACCTGATCTCCTACCTCACCACTATCCTCCTGGGGTTCATGGTCGGAAGAGCCACCACTCTCAGATCCATAGGTATCAAAGTTTTAGGATCTCCTCTCCTTGTTCTCAGTGGCCATCTCCTCTGAGAGGATCTGATAGAGGTAGAGAAGTGGTGGTAGGGGTGGACGCCCCCTCTGCAAGACAAGCTCCCATGGTTGGAACTATCTATCTCTCCTCTCCACTATGATTTGTAGATGTATCGTGATTCTAAAACTAAATATAAATCTAATGGTTGGGACCCCCTCTCTATGGATGAATATCCCCTAGACTAGGATCGCTAGGGAGGAAAGCCTCATGACCCTCCACCTCCACCTCCTCCATTGACTACCATGTTTGTAATTGTTGCTTAGTATTTTCCTTGTTTGTGCTATTTCATTATCTTTTTTTATTTATGTGCACTTGATTTAATTTAACTATGGTTATCAACCAGGTTTTGGCCTTTTATTTTGGATTTTGGTTTCTCCCAAGGTTCTCTTAGCTCAGTTTAGTTTCCTAGGTGTGATTTTTCCACCCATTTTTTATATGACTAGCATTGTTCTATAAAAAATTTTAAATTAATAGAAGTGTGATTTTCAATCAAAAAATTTAACCAATTCACAATGAAAGCATAGAGGTCTTGGTTATGCAAATGTAAGCTAGGAACAAACAAAAGCATATATGTCTAAGTGAGAAAGTAAAAATACATCAAAATTACAGAATGTCTACAAAGATTTCTTGGCTTGTGAAATTATCCAAAATATTCCTCTATCAAAATAAAAGTCATTATGTAATGTATTTATAATGTCAAATATAGACCACCACTATAACCAAAATCTATGCATACGACAATTATTACTCAAAAAATACTATCTAATTCTACCTTAAAAGCAGATAAAAATAAACTCTTAGCTTTAAAGTGGATTTTATCTAAATTAAATAGATAATTGAGATATAATCTCCACATATAGGCTCCTTAGAGTTATATTTTTTCTAAATTTATACATTCTAAATTATCTCTTCTTGTCGATTTCGATCTTGGATTTGAACTCCATAAGTCTCTATGTGAGTATCCCTACTCTTCCCTCAATGCTAGATAATTTTTTGAATTTGTGTGTAATTTTATAAATTAGTGACAGTTTGAAAGGCATGAAATTTGGCCTCATATCAACATAATATTTAGTGTACTAAGTGGCAACATCATGTGGTCTATGGTTCATGGGATCACTTTTTCATTTGATGTTCTCAATAGAAACTTATGTGGAGACATGGTGATTGCCTATAAACAAAGTCATGGGGCATGACATTCAATTTCATTTGACATGTTTTGCGTAAATACATTTCTATATGTATTATTCTCTATAAATCTATACATTTTATTTTTACCTATGAATGAATCCATAACAATTACAAATAATGCACGGATAATTATATTGAGACACATTACCTCCTCTTGATTAGTTCACTTCACAAGATGATGTTGTAGCTTAATTTATCATTTCCTTTCCATTGATAACATAGAGTGATCGTAGACTACCACATGGAAATTTTGTAAGGGTTATGGGGTGATGTCTTTCATGGATCTCATAGGATTGTATTTTGATAGTAATTTCCTACTTTTACATCCATATGTGGCTCTCATCAGTTGGTCACATATTCATAGATTAGGAAATATTTTATTTGCTTTATCCTTTTATTGTCTACAAGTTGTATTTTTATGGCCATGAGGAATAATCACTCAAACTGAGGTGTTCAAGACACAAGGTCTCTTGTGATTTCTTTAATTTACTTTTTTTTTTTAATCATAGTGACACATGATAGGCTATGGATGGCTCGGGTTGACATGATTATCCTTTTGTTCATTATGAGCTCGATATTTACATTGACATGTGGAAAATAAATAGATATGTAATGATCACATAAATTTTGATAAATAATATATACAATCATATTTTAAATAAAATTCACATAAAATTTGAAGAACACTTCTAAAAATTAAATAGACATGTGGCCATCACCTATAGGTTCTAGAATGACTCAACATGGGGTTTGATTTCATTTATTAAAGGCTTTACCCAATAATATTGAGACATGGTGCAAGTTATTGATAGTATTTTTTCACTGGGTGACATCATATCTTCATGCACCCTTTGCTTTGGTATGGCCAAATACAACATCCCATGTGGCAAGCATGGTGTGTCTAGATTTAGATTTCTACCAAGATTTGAAATAGAATTGAGTAAGCTAATCGCATATTCATTTTCTATATCTTTCTCTTTAAAAATATGGGCTTATTTAGCTTCATCACATTCACATGTACAACATGAGCTCACCTTATTTATGTTATATATATTCTAGTCTTGCTTGGATGCCTATCATTATTTATGCCATGTTTTATATCTAGGTGTTCTTTCTATTACACCTCTTCTAACAAAAATACCTTTATGTGCCATCACTTCACCTAATTAAAATATTCTCTTTACAAAATTTTAATGGATTAAATGAATTCTATTACACATGCAACCCAACAAATAAAATAACCTTGTTATAATACCAATTGGTGTAGGCAAGAGGTATTGGGGGCCACATTAATACTTGCCTCACTCCCCAAAAATGGTCCCTCACTCTAAAACTCACAACAAAAAAAGATAAAAACCATATAAAACACTTTATTTATTAAAATTTATACCAAATTACATTAAAAATTCATAAACACCAAAATTCTTATACCAAACTTGTGGGCTTCAAGCTTTGCATTCTTTTTTTTAAATCTACTCTCTGTTGATTGATTTTTTTTCAACATGCTAACCCTTAGTTATTGATCTATGCTTTCTTCTCTCCCTTCTTATTTCTAGATAATTCACCATTAATTCTTGGGATGACATATTTATTCATTTCTCCCTCATTGACATTCCAAAATTCTCTCTTTAACTGCCTTTGATTCTTGGGAGATTTACCATAACAGCCAACACATGGTCCAAATAAATACTTCATGATCATAACAAACATAAATTGCTTATTGAGATATTTACAATAAGACCTTAAATAGTTCCTTGTCATGAAAACTAAGGTTGCATGGAGATACCTATGTTATTTAATTCAATATGACATTAATTTTCATTATGGCTATAAGGAACATGGGATTGTGCCATGTGACATGATCCTTACGTCTTTGCATCATGGGCTTAAAATTATCCCAATGGTCTCAAAATTCCTCATGGACCTATGGATTTATAAAATCCCCTTAGATTCAGTCACGTGTCTACCTTATAAATAGTGTGGCCCCTTTGGTTTGTAGACATGCGAGGTATTTAAATCCTACTTTGAACTATCACACATCCAAAAAGTGGCCACATATGTTTATTTTATATTATGATCTCATGAGATAACATGATGTTTCGAATTTGCTTCCATCCATGAAGTCACAAATATTATGTGATTTTCCTCTGGATCATTATGTTTCCATGGGAGAAATTTGAGGTTGGGGTACCCATGAATTTTTGAAATCCACCATATCAATTGCTCATGCATCCATACAAAGTTGTGACACCACAATTGACTTGAGACCAACTAGAATCTCATAATTGTGACACTTATAATAATATTGGGCTCTTAGATTCACATGATTCATTTTAGCCATTGTGGAATAGTATGGACTCATTGGAATTTATAGTCAAATTTGGAATTCTTCAAGTCTGATGGTCTCTATTGACTAAAGACTTAGCCTTGATCACTTAACATTTAGTGCATTATAAAGTGGACACTATGGACTATGATCACATAAAATATTCGCACATGACCTCCATCAAGTCTTTAGAATATTAAATGGCTACCATGACATTGTAACTTATATTTTTGAATAAAAATATGGGACCATGTGTCCCAAAATGTGATAAATGTGAACTATGTGACCTCACGACACCTAAATGTGACTAATGTTATCCTAGAGAATAAAACCAAAATGTGAACCAAAATTACACAAAAATACATATTATTTAAAGTGATTCAACATTTACCATTTAACCTATATGCTCTTATGTCACACCCACATATCATGATCATTGAGCATGTGATAATAAAGTTCACTTTTTACTATGATTTCCTTGTCATTTATATACTACAGATGTGTTGAATTATTAATCCAACCTTGAATGTTTTTTTTTTCATAATGGCCACATGTTTTTATCATGAAATGACCCACCTTTACACTTTTTTTTTCAAACTATTCCTCTTATCCTTTTCAATGACCAGTCATAGACTACCATGTTGTGGGCTCTTCTTGATTATGGAACCACAAGTTTGTATAGTGGTTTAAAATTTGTGTTCTATGTAGATCCATTAAGGTTCTCTAATCCATTTTATAACATCCATGGGGTTGCATATTTATTGTGCATCAACAAAGTAGACACAATTAAATAATATATTAAAAACACCTTTTATAAATAGTTTTAATTAAATGGAGGTCACAAGTGATACAAGTGGAATCTATCTAATGACTACATATCCCATTACACATTCATTTAAAACCTATGGGTAAACATGTTAGACACATGGCAGTCATAGAATAATCATGTAACAAGTACATTAAAAGTCATAATTCACATACTCAACAAGTTTTTTATCACCAATGTGGTCCATTTATATTTGAAAATTAGGGATCATCTATTGGGAAAATTTTAAATACTTATGTTTGAAAACTCTCAACTTATGAACCTAGTTACTTTATTACCATATATATTCCAAGTTTAATTTGCATTATTTTGTTAAAAGTGAACATAATATGTATTTCATTTAATTGTCATCTTGATAAAGAAGAATAAGGGTTGAATCAAATCATGGAAATCAAGGTTTAACAGAAAAAATTTAAGTATATGGAAGGGATTTGGGTATTCCATAAAGTTTCTTATCATTTGTTTTTCAATGGTGCCTCCATGAACAACCCAAGTGTTATTGGGGCTAATGGAGTTATAATGGATGTCAAATTGAAAATTCTCTTGTTTGACTATTGTGATTGTGGTTAGTTTTTATCTCTTCATTAATTTTTGCTTCTTAGGTTGAGGCTGGTTGTATTTCTTCTTTTTATTAATATGATGCATCTTTTATTGATAAAAATAACCTAAGTCTAGGATTGATTTAATTAATCTAGGCCACATTTATTTTAATATTTCCTGGTGTAAAGGTTCAAATTATTTGCTTTAGGATTCACTTATCATGCCTACCTTTGATTTATATTAAATCCTAAGATTTAGGATCATGACCACTACTATTTCCTAAAGCTAAATTTCACACAAATAAATCTTGATTATTTCAATGTAAATCAGTGGCCCCTTTATACATATTTCATTTCTTGTGACCTTTCTATATTATATAATATATAACTATAGGCTTATTATGAGAACCTTAATCACTAAATTAAATTGAACCACATATTTCAATGAGTCTATAGCCTTATATAATCATGTGAGGTGAATCTTGTGACTTTGAGAGTTTGAGATTGCACCACTTGTCTGCTCTTAGGCTAAGCAAATATTATGATTCATATTCCATGAATACATGGATTATAATAGCCTACAACATGTATTTCAATTTAGATATAAATATTTATCCCACCCCAAACATCATGACCCCTTATGTACATGCTAGTGTATTAGTTAAATTACAGCTTTATTTTAAACTAATTCACTTTAATCATAACCTTTTTTTTATTTATTTTAAGTTTAAAGGGTTCAAATTTTACAAAATTGCAGTCAATTTAAATTCAACACTAAATATAAACTACTGGGAAAAACCAACAAGGAATTTTGTGAGTCATCTTACCCCATGATGATGACAGGTGGCTAATACAATTTTAGTGATTATTTTCTCACTTAGCACCTATATCTTTTTTAAGCACATATTATGATTATTAAATTTAAAAGTAACTTATTCTTCATTGATATTTATTCTAATTTTATCCTACATTTTTATCATAAGGTAAACATGCAAAATTCAAAAAAGAACAACAATGAAATTGTAGTGGCATGAACATTTCCCTTGCCCTCTCTTTGAGGCTCTTTGAAGCATAAGCCAAAAAAATTGTATAACTAAAACACCCTAAGAAATGATGATAATAATCTTCCTATTTACCAACATCATAACCCATACTCAGTTTTACTCACAAAGAAAAAATTTCCTAATCTTTTTAATATGTGTGTGTGTGTGTGTGTGTGTGTGTGTGTGTGTCTTTTATATGTATATATCACTCAAAAAATTCAAGGAGTCAAGTTTTCAGCTAAGTTGCTCACAAAGATGAAAAACATAACTCTCAGGTTGGAAATACAACTCTCAACTTCTCTTACGGTCACTATGAAACATTAAATTATCACATGCATTTAACTGAAGTTATTGAATTTTTATTTTTACACTATATTCTTTATTCACCATTATCATTTATTGTGTTGGATTTGACCTTCCATGGTATTCAATCTCAAATTCAATGTGAAATCAATCAAAATATGATATTTCTTATGACCTATATCCATCATCAATTATCCATACACATTGAATCCAATTTGAATTTGAAAGGTCCTTATGTGATCAATTTATTCATCCCTTCAATACTAGAGAAATATGTCAAATGATAGAATATGTGACATGGTGATAGGTGTCGTAGTCATCAAATTTAACATGAGGTTTATGTAAATCCTTTCTATTTATGTGGTAGCATCATAGGGCATTTTAGTCATGGGTGAAAGTTGCAAGCCTATTAGATTTAACTTAGGGTTCATGGAGTGTTCATCATATATGTGTCATCATTGTGTGACTTTGGAGTCACAAAGCTCACTGTGGTCACTTTCTCATTATCTATCCTATGGCCAATCAATATGGGACACATGTATTTCTACCATTGGATCAAACTCATAGAGTTTTTACATATTCCAAAAAAGTTATTTAATCCTTACGAACAATAAAAAACACATGATCACATATATAATTTATTAATAATGAATAAGTGAAAATTAAAGACACATGGAATTTTTTAAATGGTTATGGGTCATGGTATGTTCTTGGAGTAAATTAAAATAAGGTCATGAGATCACATAATTATGAAATGGGGTAGGTGGTATCCATTCATAGCCCATGGGCAAAATACAGGATCATGGGGCTCTTGGTTTATGGTGGATTATGCCCTAATCCATTGATTTATTTATTCAATTTTATGAATGTGTGGGTCACATCTTAAGCCTTAGTCTTAGGTCATTAAATCATAAGCTTTTATAAAGTATGGCCACCAAAAATGATAAATGAAATGTGCAAAATTTAGATATTAATTATATATGGGCTGCAATGAACTAAGAATAGATGAATACGTGTGGTACTTTTAGCTTGTTATTTCCATGTTTCATGCTTTGTTATCCATTACAATTTAGTATGTTGGCTTTGGCCTTCCATGATATTTAATCTCAACCTAAATTTAAAATTAATTAAAACAAGAGATCACTACCTATATCCATCATTCATGATCTTTGCACATTGAAGTTAATTCAAATTTATTCATCCTCTAATGCTATATAATTATATGAAATGCCATAAATATGTGATGTGGTGATAAGTGTGATGGTTTTCAAATTGAACTTGGGGTTCACATAGCATCATTTTCATCCATGTGGTGGCATCACAAAGCATTAGAGTCATGAGGTGATATTTATGAGACTATCAAATTTAAATTGCACTTTTTATAGGATATATAATGTAAATGTGTCATCATCATGTGACTTTAGAGTAATGAATCTCATTATGGTCTCTTACTCACGGTATATCTTGTGGCCAATCAAAATGGGACATATGGCTTGTTTTTGGTGGATTGGACTCATGGAGTTTGTATAGAGTCCACATAGTCATATTATTCCTATGAATAATTAAAAAAAACACATAATAATATATATAATATTAATAATTAATAATTGAAAATAAAGGACATGTGGCATTATCCAAATGGTTATGGGTCACATAATGCTCTCTAAGTAAATTAAACTAAGGTTACAAGATCATGTATGTTTGAAATGGGGCATTTGGTTTTCATTCATTGGTCATGGGGCCATAGAGTATAGGGTCATTTTTAATGGTGATATTTATGTGGACCCAATGATTCATTAATTTTTTTAATGAATAAATGGGTCCGTAGCCTAAGCCTTAGGCTTAGATCATTAGGTCATAAATTTTATATAGTATGGTCACCAAAAGTCATAAATTAAATGCAAAAAATTTAAAATCAAATTATACATATAGGGACCATATTGAACTCATAATTTATGAAAATGTATGGTCATTTTAAGTTATTCTTTCCCTGGTGCATGATTTGTTCTCCATTGTAGTTTATCATGTTGGATTTGGCCTTCTGTGGCTTTGAATTTTAATTTAAATGTGAAAATTATCAAAATAGGAGATCTCATGTGGCCTATATCCATCATTAGTGATCCCTTCACATTAAATCCAATTCAAATTTGAAATGTCCCTATGTGATAAATTTACTCATGCCTTCAACATTGGATAATTTTGTGAAAAAATATGAATATGTGATGTGGTGACAGGTGTGGCGGTTGTAAAATTTAAGCTAGGGTTCAAAAATCATCCTTGTCATCTATGTGGTAGCATCATGGGTCTTATGAGTCATGAGGTGATAGTTGAAATCCTTTACAATTTGACTTGGGGTTCACAAAGGATCCATAACATACACATGTCAACATCATGTGACTTTAGAGTCATAAAGTACACTATGGTATCTCACTTATTATGTATCCCATGGTCAATGAAAATGGGATGCTTATTTTCCTATTGTTTTATTAGAATCATATAGTTCATATACAGTCAAAAAAATTCATTGATCCTTGTAAACAATAAAAAACACACACTATCACATATATATAATATTGATAATACATAAGTAGATATGAATTACACGTGGCATTCTCAAAATGGTTATGGGTCATATAATTTTCTAAGAGTAGGTTAAAACAACGTCACATGATCACATACATATAAAATGAGACACTTGGTAGCCATTCATTGGCCATGGGGTCATGAAGTATAGGGAAACTAGGTTCTTAGTTTATAGTGATCTCCACATGGACCCATTCATTCATTCATTGTGTTTTATGAGAAGATGAGTTTGTAACTAAGTCTTAGGCTCGGGTCACTAAGTGTTTTACAATATTTTTGAT
The DNA here is from genome assembly GCA_037957365.1 of Torreya grandis. Lineage (NCBI taxonomy): Eukaryota > Viridiplantae > Streptophyta > Pinopsida > Cupressales > Taxaceae > Torreya > Torreya grandis. The sequence continues at coordinate 608,741 of JARHVA010002348.1, read as the reverse complement.
AAAACAATAAATGTTGTAATGTTAATAGGTGTAAATCTAGATAAATATAATAATTATAAAGATGTAAAACAATTAAAAAAAATTATTCTAAAAACTGATAAATATGAAAAACTACTATTTTTAGAAAATGCTACAAAGAAATATGTAATCATACTTCCTATGACCCTACTCCTCCTTATGATTACACATCAGCTCACATGTAGACTATCAACCCTAGTTATATTTATTAGAGACATTTTCCACTCTCTTAAACCTTTCCTACATGACATTCTCATCTCTTACACATCCCTAGTCCATCTCAGCTCTTTGGCACACTAGACGGGCTCTCTAGGGACCCCTTAAGGCCATTTTGGGAACTCATTGACCACCCTAGGCATTGTTTAGACCCAATACATGGCTTAGGGAGGGAAAATATGGCTTATGTCACACATTTTCTTCAAAAAATATATGGCCTAGTCACATCTTATGTATAACATGTGAAAAAGTGCCCTATTTGGGCCTAAATGACTAGAAATAGCTAGTTTTCAATTATTTGGTAGATTAGGGTTGAGATATATGCCCCTTTCTCATTTATTTGAGACTTTACATTAAATATATTGTGTATTATTTCTATTATCTTCCCACTTGATCTTCACACTCAAATCTTGGATGCATCCTTGAATCTCTCATGGTTCTTGCTTTGCATAATAGCTTTCATTATGATGGGGGATGCCTTACTTCTCTGCAACTATTCTTGGTGATTCACATTTCTCTATATAGTGTTCATGAATATTTTGGGGTAATTTTTTCTCCCTCAAGACTCTATTTCATGTATCTCTTATCCTATTTTCATTGGCTCTTCCACTAATTGGAAGCTTCTCCTTCACCTCTTCCATAGCTTTTGGCTCTTGGTCTATACTCAGCTTATACACAACCTGATCTTCCTCTCTTGCCTCCTAACTTGGAAAATTAATTGGTATAAATTATACACATCTATTTTTATTTTGATATGAAGGCACTTTTTTTTGTAAAGTGAAACTCTTTTTTTATTTGTACTAGTATACATGTAGGGTTTGATTTGTTTTAGTGATTTAGTTATTTTATGCATTATTTAGAATAGTTTCTAAAGTTTATGAATTTATATATGGTTACAAGATATCTTCATTTATTGAAATATTTACCATTACATGTTATTCTTGCATTGGAAACATTTTCATTACATAATAGGACTCTACATGCTTAAAATGATCTATACAAGATACTTAAACAATCTTCTCTCTCTCTCTTGCTAAACTAGAACATTACATTATTAGAAAACAATAGTGTTGAAAGTGAAAGATAGCTCAAACCTAGACTAGGCATGCTCTTGAACCCTTTCTTTAAAAAATATTTATTTCTTAAAACATATTTCATTTTTCTTTGAAAGTGCCTTAGCTTCTATATTTGCATTTCATTTGTTAGTTCTCATTACTTGGTATTGTTGATTCCATAATTCTTGTACAATCAATAGTCTAGTATTAGTTACTTGATTTAATGTGGTTGGATTTGCTAGAGATACCTACATCCTTTGTCTAATTGATCATGCTATCTCCAACCTAGTTTAAAATTCTATCTATAACTTGGTACAAGCTGGCAAATTGGATAGCCACTATAGATCTCTTATAGCTCATAGAAGCCTTGAGTCTTCTAGCCTCTTAGTGGTTTATTTTATCACCCTGTGTACCCCCTACCAAACACTAGAGGCTCCATTCAGATTATTAGAGATACATTCTATAACACTTGATGGACCTCACATATAGTCTCATACTAGTTCTATCCCATTTAGATATCTCTTAGCTAACTTACGTCTTTTAGTTGTTAGGCCTTATTTTCAATTATGTTTTAGCTCTTACCTTGGTTGTTTTCTCATACTTTGGTTATGTGTCATTCTCCTTGTTGGTTCTCCATCGGTCTACCTTTTTATCTTCCATTTTGTTCTTACTTCATTGCATCCATGGCTAGTCTCCCACCCTTGGGATGCTAATCCCATCAAATTTAGGGTCTCATCCTTGAGCTCACTCATGAGAAATTTGTGGTGACAATGAAACACCATAGACACTATAGGATCTACGAGGTTCCCTTGACCCAACATGGTGGTTTAAACCCTATCATGTTCTAAAGGGATCAATATTGGCATATCTATAACCAACAAACTTGACCTTTTTTTCACTAGTCCAAGATTCATTCATCTAAAGATGTTTCATCTCAACCTCATGTTGTATCTCATTCACCCATTCAAATTGATGAAGATCCCTTTGTGCGATTGGGACCTAATGATATACATGTGATCATTAATGATTGTCATAGATTCCTTTGGGTGAATTAAGTGCATCCTTTTCCCCTAATATTTTATGGTGTGATTCTTATGGAGATAAAACTCACACCCACTCAGTTTGAGTGTTTTGACCAATTCTTGCAAAAGTTCCCTGCCTCTCTCTCGATAGGAGACTCTACATTAAGAACACCCTCATATCTATACTATGGGTTATAGGTATTCAAAATTAGTGAGGTATACCCATTATGAATATTCCTCCCACCCTCCTAGCCCTTCTTTTAGAATTTTTGATAAGTGTGTTTATTTTGATCATCACTTATGGACTAGAGATCTATGGGATGCCTATCGAGAGCATCAGTGCCCACCGATTGACCTTCATCTGGTGGCACATGATTAGCACCATGGGGACCTTGGTCATCATGACCACTTCCATGAGTATGACACATATTCCCATCATCCCTATGAGGAATGTTACCCATCTCATGGTCATTACCCACCCTATGGTAGAGATGATTTCCACCATGAGCATCCTCCCTATTAGGAGCCACCTTGACATCATACTCTCTATGGTCATGCTTATTATGGTGCCTATGGGCATAAGCAACATTATTAACATCATGATCCACCTTTTAGAGCTCATTTCTAGCCTACTATCAACCATGCCTATGTGGATCTATGTTGGAACCCTTTAGCCCCTTGGGTGCATGTTATTCCCCTTCCTACTCCTATCCCTAAACTGCCTAAGTTTAATGAGACTCGAGAATATAGTCCTATAGAGAATATTATGGAATTCATGATGGTGTGTATGGATTAATAATAGGATGAAGGCATGATGTTGAAGCTCTTCACTCATTCTCTATGAGTTGAAGCTCCTACTTGGTTTTAAAATCTACCTCTAAATTCTCTCTCTAGTTTCTAGCTCCTTCTAGATGATTTTATCCAATACTTAGATATCTTTAGACCCTTTAACCTCAACATCTAGTCATGCACCTCCATAACACAGGCCAAGGGTGAGTTGAACTTTGATGTTATGCATAGATGGCATTCAGTCATTCATACATACTGAATAAGGTTCTCAAATGACCAAATTTATGATATATTCACATAAGCTTTGAGGTAGGAGATTCACCTTTAGGTTCTTAAGTGTGAACCCACCTCATATGATTAAGATATTAATGAGTGTCTAGAGATTGAATTATTTGAGTTTCATATGGGCATGTGACCCATACCTTCCCAAAAGTCATCCTCTTCATGTGATCGTAATCATAACATGACTAAAAATAGTGTTATTGATTATCCTCTCAAGATGGACAAGAAGGATAGTTGTGAGGTGAATTCTTTGAGAAAGAATCCAACTAAAGAGAAGGATTTTGAATCATGCACAACAAAAAAATGGATGGTGTTTCCTTATGACCCTACCAACTTTTATAATTACCATCAGATTAGGGGGCATGATGATGTTAATTATGCCACCCAAAAGTCTGATGTACAAGCCTCACCTCCATCTCAAAGTTCTCTTCTTACAGATTCCAACCATAAGTTGAATGTGTTTAAGGAGCCTCTACCTAACCACAACAAGGAGAAGAAGAAGAAAAATAAGAAATCAAATGCCATGGCCCCTCATTCTCCTTCTTTCTCTTCCACCTCTTCTAACTCTTCTTCCCATACTGACCTAAAAGGGAAAACCAAGTGTGAGAGCAGTAAGGTCATTGTTGATATTGACGTAGCCTCTATTAGGTACAAGTTCTTTGTCAACATGTACTCTAGTTAGGCCACCAACCCTATTGGAGAGACTAATGGTGTTGGGACTCTCATCTAGCCCATGGGGGTAGGGAACCCCAAAGTCGGATTTAACTTTTGACATAACATCCTTCCCTTGGCTAGACAATGTCCTTACTCCATCATAGAGGAGTTATAGGGCCTCTTAATTAGGATCTCAATTTGGGACCTTCTTCACCTTTGCCCAGAATAAAGGGGCCTCATCTTTGATGAGCTTGGTTTCTCTCATGAGGATCTACTGTAGGATGATGTTGAAGTTTTATTCAATTTTAATACATCCAAATGCCCTCATTCTCCCATCTTATCTTTTGACCCCACCTCTTTACCATACGCTTTGGTTATTGTAAAGAGATCTTGATTCCCTCTCTATATTGATACCTCTATTGATGATTGTTGTGTAAAATGGTGCATTTTTTATGGAGCTAAGTTAAATATCATGCCCCTACGTGTGTTTAAAGAGCTTGGGATTAGTTGAAAGAAACTCTCTAATTCCTTCCATAATTATGTTGGTTTCAATAACAACATAGTTATGTCAATGGGGAACATGAAGTTCTGGGTCAAGTTTGGCACCAAGATTGTCAAGATCAATTTTTGTGTGTTAGGCCTTGATCTTTCATATAACATGATTCTTGGTTATCCTTGGACCACTGCCATGTAGGACATCATGTTGGCCATGTTTTACATGGTTCAATTCATGTATGAAAGTGAGGTTCATAGCCTATAGGCTGACCTAGATCCCTGGGCATTGCTCTACATAAAGACAAATACCTTAGGTGAGGCTTTGGCTATCTCCTCATGAGGCTCTGTATATTCTCATAGACCCCTTATTTTTAAGTCTCATTTTCTTAAGTATGAGTGTTGTGATCTAATTGAGTATCGATTAGTGTTCATTCCTTCAAATTCTAGTATGAATTAGCCAACTCCCTCTTCTACTCTATGATTCCAAGCTAGCTCATCTCTCTTTAGAGACCTCTTTTAGGATGTCTCCCCAGACATTGAGCTTCCCCTTGCACCGCACTTTTCCCATCAAAGTATAGGCTTCCTCTATACATCTCTTATTGAGACCACTAGATCAGCTAAATCTGATCTCAAGTGTCATTTCATTCATGTTACATTACATAACATATTCAAGGAGAGAAAGGATTACACAAACCTCATGTGGGATTGTCATAAGCATGATTGTCCCCTTGATCATCTTGGTTTGGATATCTCTCTCACTTATGGCCCAACTATTGGCATTCCTATCTTGAATGTCCTTGTGGTTGAACTTGAAGTATTAGATCAATTTCTCCTTCTTTCACTTGGGTGTTTTAAGGGAAATGCAATGGATGTTGAAAGAGTTATAGACATCAACCTTGACAGTTTAGCAAGGCCAAATATTTTTAAGATCAATCTTAGCCTTACTCTAGAGGAATGGGATGTTTTTTTCACCTTTTTACACAAATTTTTGGATGTAATCACTTGGGAATACATTGATATAAAGGGCATGGATCCTAATGTTATTATCCATAACCTAGTTATGGTTGATGGGACCTAGCCTATTCACTAAAAGCAATAACCAATAGTGGTTAAAGTAACCTAGCTAGTCAAGGTTGAGATTGAGAAACTCATCTGAGTTGGTTTTATATAGGAAATTGACTACCCCCAATTAGTGTCCAACATCATTCCTATTCTTAAAAAGAATAGAGTAGTTTGAATCTATATCAACTTCTAGGATCTCAATATGCCCAAAGGATAATTTTCCTACTCTTTTGATCAACTAGATTATTGATTTAATTACTGATTTTGAGATCATGTCCCTCATGGATAGATTTTTAGGGTATAACCAAATCTAAATTTCACTTGAAGACCAGCACAAGATGACATTCACTACCCCATGGGGTGATTTTTGTTATGCCATCATGCCTTTTGGTCTAAATAACATTGGGGCTATATATCAATGTGCCATGACCCACATCTTCCATGACCTTATCCATAAGATTGTTGAGTGTTATATTAATGATCTCCTCAGCAAATCATACAAGTAGGATGAGCATGTATGATACCTCAGGACCATCTTTGAGCATCTCTAAGAGTGTCACATTAGTCTTAACCCTAAGAAGTGCATTTTTAGCATCTCCACTAGAAAGCATCTTGGCTTCCTCATTTCACAAAGGGGCATTGAGGTGGATCCTAAGAATATCAAGGTGATCCTTGAGATGCCTCCCTTGTGTAACCTCATTAAATTATAGTCCTTCTTGGGAAGGCTCAACTTTCTTAGATGTTTTCCTAAGGAGTATGCTCACAAATACATACACTTCACACATCTCTTATGCAATAACACACTATTCTTGTAGTCTACTAAATTCCAAGTGACTTTCAAGGAATTGAAGTGCATGATTTATAATCTTCCTAGCTTGATGGCACCCATTGAGGGGCATGAGTTCATCTTACACCTCTATCACTAATCTTTACATTAGGGGTATGTTGTGTCAAAAGGATGACACTAGTAGAGACAAAGTTGTTTACTACATCTCTCAGATGCTAGTTATCCCTGAGATCAACTACTCTCTTAGTGAGTGACAGTGCCTCTCCCTTGTCTTCACCATAAATAATTTGAGACATTAGATGTTGGGCTAGACCACCAACATGATTGTTTAGTTTGATCTACTATGTTATCTACTTTGCAAGACACATCTTATTGGCTAGACTATGATGTGGAACATGCTTCTTCAGGTGTTCAACCTTTGCATTATTAACTAAAAGTCCACCAAGGGTTTGGTTGTAGCTGAGTAACTCATTGAGTTCACACTACCCAATCCTATCACAGAACTAGTTGATGATGCCTTTCCTAATGAGATGGTCTACTCAATCGATCATGCTTCATGAGGTTTCCAAGTGTGATTGGTATTGAGACATTGTCCATTACCTTAAGACCCAATCTTAACCCATTTATGCTTCTTCATAGGAACACTATTGGATTTATAAGCTCTACATTCACTATGTCATCATCGGAGCCATTTTATTTAAGAGGGGTCTCTATAGTGTGTTGATGCAGTACCTCACCCCTGAGGATACTCCTCTCATACTGGAGGAGCCTCATAAGAGTGTTTATGGTGGCCATTTGAGAGGGTAAGCCACTAATAAGTATATTATTAGGATAGGCTACTATTGGCCCACTCTTGTTAAGTATGTAGTCCAATATGCCAATAAGTGTGAGATGTGCCAAGTCACCATTGATGCCATTAATACCCCTACATGCCTCTTACATTATATTTTAGTCCCATGACCCTTCTCAGTTTGGGATCTTGACTTTGTCAATAAGTTCAAACTTGCCTCTTCTAATGGCCATCATCGATTCATCACTGCCAATAACTATTTTATGAAGTGGGTTGACACCATGCCTCTTAGTGACATGTGTGAGAAGATCATCACCAAGTTTGTCCTAAACTAGCTTATTTACAGGTTTAAGATCCCCACTATAATTATGGTTGACAATGGCCCAAGCTTTCAAATCCCTAAGATGCATGAGCTCATTAAACACTTCAAGATCAAGCTCTGCTTCTCCTCTACCCATTACCCTTAAGGAAATGGGAAAGAAAAATCTTCAAATAAAAATTTAAATAAAATGCTTCTCTATATCTTTGCCCAATCTAAGAGGGATTGGCATATCATGCTCTATCCTTCCCTATGGGCTTATCAAACTAGCTTTTAAATAACCATGAGGGCAACCCCATACTCTCGTGTATGGGTTTGAGGTTGTTTTTCCCTTAGAAGTATTAATCCCTTCACTATGGGTTAAGACATTTAGATCTCTTTTTGATGAGGAAGAATGCGCCACTCACCTTATCAAGCTTGAATAGTTAGATGAGTGATGCCTAACCACTTTTAAGTAAAACCATGTTTACCAGCACTGTCAATGCCACCAATTCAAGAATTTGGTGTGCCCTCATCAATTTAAGTTTGGTGATACAGTCCTAATTTTCAATAAGGAGCACTATAATAATGGCAAACTCATGCACAAGTGATTTTGCCCTTTTTTTATCACTACCTCTCTAGAGAATGGGGATTATAGTCTATCAACCCTCAAAGGCAAGCCCCTACAACACTCAATCAATGGGTTTTCCTTAATACATTTCATGTCTATTGCCTTCATGGCCCTCCAAGAAAGTTGCCTATGGTGGTAAGGTAAACCTTTCCTCTCTTCTAGCACCACTAACCTCTATGTTGCTTATATATGTGTGTGCACATGGGTTCTTTATTAGTAGTGCATACTATCTAATAACATGTATATAGTAGTCTATATTAAATGAAGCATATACATCACACACAAAATAATATACACATATGTGCTAATAATGATAAGTATTTTTATATATATCACAAAAAATACATGTTTTTTCTCTAGGTACATCACATGGCTTCCTCTAAACTTGGGCTTACAGTCCCCAAAATTTCCATGTGTATGGCTATACATATGATACTATCCCTATTAACCTATGATCAAACTACATCTATGGTAGTCATGCCTCTGGTGGAGACCTTGATCTCTACCTAGTAACTAGTTGAACCACCATCTACTCTAGGGCCACCAGTCAATCTACCTTGAATCTAGGTGCATCCATTCCTCTAGTTTACTCTTAAGCTAGCTCAGCTCATAGCTGATTTACCTTGACCTTTATTTTAGTTAGTCATATCTCAGCTCATGTTGTATCCATATCATGTTGTGTTATAGTTATCTTTAATCATTCCATGGTTGCCATGTGCCATGTTGACTCTACCTCTAACTATGGTATATGGTGTCATTCCCTTACCATCTCAAGTGAGGCTTGTGTACCCACCCACCAAAAGTGAGTATGTGGCTTTGTCCCCATTAGTAGATGTGATACCCACTCTATCAGTGGTATCACCACCATATCAAGGAATACATACCTTAATAGTAGATCCACTTGGGATCTAGTCCAGCTATGTTAGTAGATCCACTTGGGATCTAGTCCAGCTATGTTGGTCTCCTACACATACACACACACACACACACACACACACACACACACACACACACACACACACACACACACACACACACACACACACACACACACACACACACACACACACACACACACACACACACAGAGAGAGAGCACAGCACAGCACAGAGCACATATATTAGTCACATATTATATCTTTTTAAGGATGATTACAAAGATAAAGATTTATCTAACAAATACACGTGTATTACATAGTAGTATTAATGGCTTTTGTGTCCCTATTATAGGTCATGCTCTTCTTTTTGGTAGTGGTCTTCATCCTGATTACCTTTCTTCGTCATTTCCCCCTCACTTTATCTCAGTTGTCTATCATGCTTAACCCCAATTGGCCTATGTTGTGCTCATATCTCCCACACTGCCAGAGTATGTCTCCTTGGATGGTGGTATGGATCTTATAGACCTTGGAGCTCCTCTTATCCTACATATGTCTCTACCCCTGCATCCTTTGGCCACACCATAGATTTTTATGGATCATGGATGTAGCTACATACTACATCTAGATCTAATGTGGTCCCTATATGCTTAGCCCTATCTATGAACCATACATCTTATATAGTTCCCTCCTCTAATGTAGGGTATGCATCATTGCCCCATATTATCCTCGATTATGTTAATGGGAGCCTCTTATAAGCCCAAGACATAAGTAAGTTGGGCTATGTCAATATACCTACCCCTGTGCACTAGATGTGATCCAACTATTGGTATAGTTTGCTTAGGATATACTATCCCTAAGTGTATCTTTGTCCTCCATCCATGCATTAGACAACTCATGTCTAAGAGAGTGGTAGTCACCCTATATCCTTACCAGTGTAGAGTCTCCTAAACATGGTACCCGCTGTCACTATCCTAATTATGGGTACCCTTAGTGACAATTGTGTGATTTATACTCCATGGTTGTTCCACTGAGGGTGGGGTCCCACCAAGTAGAGCTCAACTATGGTTATATCTTATACCTATGGTTTTATCTCCTTGCTTATAGACTTCACCCCTAGAGTTGATAGATATCCTCAATATTGAGGACAACCTATATCTCAAGCCCTAGATGGAACACATGTCTCTCTAGTACCCATGTGGTCACCAACAAATTCATTAGGTCCCTAGAGTAATGTAATGAGGGCACATGTACTAGTCTTGAAAGTCATATACTTCATAGGTTATCTTGGTCCTCTAAAGGTAGGTCATCTACCTCCTTGATTAACCTTCATGGGACTCTCTCTTGGTTAGTTACCTTGTATGGTTTATCTCTTTATGTTCATTGTTCCCTCACCTATGAAGCCTCTCCCTCCTCTAGTCTGCTAACTCCTCTATGTGTCTACACAAGAAAAGAATAAGAAAATAGATTAGTCTATTATCCATGAAATGAGTAAGATCAAATAAAAATAATCATTTTTATCTATTTATCTTATTTATCCTTCTTTTTTCCTATTCTGGCCCCTTCTAAGACCTCTTGGGCTCTTTCAAGCTCCCCAAGGCCTGTCATGGGGCCTCACTACCCCAAGTCATAGATTTGTATGCAAAGTTACAACCTAGTAGTGAACTAAGCCATGGATTTTATGGCCTAGAAGTTTCATAAGCCATGGCCTAGCCCATCCAGGCCATAGCCTAGGATGTGGCACCTTGGGGAGCCCTAGGGCTCCCTGCTTCTCCTTTCATGGGGCATAGTTTGACTTCCCATTTATCTTGGTTTCTCTATTTCATCGAGCCCATCATTTTAACTCCTTATTTTTCTTGATTCATCCATTGAATCATCTAAAATAAGTCAAAATGCATTTAGGGCTTCCCAAACCCCAAAAATGAATAAAATTTGCAAATATTTTGTTCATATGACTTACCTAGACCATCCTATGAATTTATGGCATGCTCTCATGTCCTTGTTTAATCTACTTGGGCTTTGGTTTCTCATGGGATCTCCATTGGATCTCTCACAGTGAGAACAAGAGTGAAAATGATTTACTTTTATCTCTTTTTTCCTTTTTATCCCTTTTTCTTGCTTTTGTGGGCCTTTTTTGGGTGTCTTACCCATTTTTGCATTATAGACTATGAAACCTCCATCTTAGGGGTTTTGGTATGTATTGAGTATATTGGTATCCTTCATTTTTTAATTAGAATCTTTTTTGGGCCTAATTTGGCCCCATTTTAATCCTTGAGGCACTTTTTAAGTCCCCATTGACCTCCCAGGCTTGTACCCCATTTTGTGGGCACCTAGGGATAGAAGTTACTTATTGTACTTGTTTTAGTTAATCATTTATCTACCTTTCCAAAGTTGATCCATTATAACTTCCTCCCTCTTGTTAATTTTGGTTGTAGTTGGGGTTGTTAACTAGATATGGTGGTTTGGGACTTGGTTTGGTCTTGCCTAACTATCTTCATCTTGTTTGAACTCCCCCACTTTCCCTTGTTACCTCTTACGATGGTTGATGTAGGTCAATCACTTTGGTTATGGCTGAGTTTCATTCTTTATTTCCCTCATATAACTCACTTATACCACATTTCTTTGATATTTCCTTTTTAAAGTTGCTCATCTTGCATCCTTGACCCCCATCATGATGCAACTCTCACTGGTGATTCACACAGATGGCAATAGTTGGGGTAACCCAAGACTAACAATTATAGCTTGGGTTGTTGATGATCCATAGGGCCATGAGTTTGTTGTCACTAGTTTCTTCCTTACCAGTGAAATGAATAATATCATCAAGAATCATGTAATCATTGGTGCCTTGACTGATGTATGTGAGTTAGGCACATGTTATGTGAATTTATTCTATAACTCACTCTTAGTCGTGTCTCAACTCACTAGTTTCTAGGTCATTATTAGCTCTGAGTTATTCCCCCTCTTCAAGGTAGTATGTGATTTTCTTTCCTTCTTTGAGGATGTCTAGTTCACCCATATCCCTAACAAGGATAACATTAGGGCTAACACCTTAGTGAATGTCATTTTGAATAGTATGATTTGATTTGATATCACTTGTGTCCCTTATCATAAGATTTGGAGCTAGAATTAGAGTTGGATTTTAGATTATGTAGCATTTATACTCTCACCCATGGATCACACCATCAACTTCTTTTGCTACCATCCTTATTTGGTAAGTGAAAGTAATATTTCCTTTTATCTTTTTAGTTATTGCTTTCCTTTGCTTTGGTGTGGCTTGCAGGTACTACACAACACTCCTTGTTCATTTTAATACCGACTGCTTGTACCTTAAGGGCATATGTAATTGTACTTCCCATGACCTTACTCCTCCCTATGATTACACATCATCTCACATGTAGACTATAGAACCTATTTATCCCACTTGGAGATATTTTTCACTTACTTGGACCTTTTTGCATGATATTCTCATCCCTTACACATCCCTAATCCATCTCATCTCTTTGGCACACTAGATGGGCTCTCTACAGACCCCCTGGGGTAATTTAAAGAAATTGTTGACCACCGTAGGTGGCATTTAGACCTAGGCCATGGCTTATGAAGGAAACCCATGTCTTATACATTATTTCCTTCACAAAATCCATGGCCTAGTCTATGGCCTAGGTAGAACATGTGTAAAAGTGCCATGTTTGGGCCCAAACAACTAGTTTTTAGTTATTTGATGGATTAGGGTTGAGATATATGCCTCTTTATCATTAATTTCAGCCTCTAAATTCAGTCTCTCATAAATTATTGCTCTAATATTCCCACTTGATCATCACACTCAAATCTTGGTTGCCTCCTTGAATCTCTCTTGGTTCTTACTTGGCATAATAGCTTTCATTGTGACAGGGGATGCCCTACTTCTCTGCAACTATTTTTGGTGATTCACATTGATTTATATAGTGTTCCTAAAGCTTTTGGGTTGATTATTTCTCCCTCAAGAATCCATTTCACCTATCTCTTATGTTCCTTGCATTGTCTCTTCCATAGATTGGCATATTCTCCTTCACCTCTTTCATAGCTTTTAGCTCTTGATCTAGACTCAGCTTACACATAACCTGATCTTCTTCATCTCTTGCCTCCTATCTTGGACAATCAGTTGGTATAAATTCTTCACATCTCTCTTAAGTTTTAATGAGATCACTTCACTTTTAAAAGTGAAATTCTTTGTTTATTTACAGTATTATACATGCTAGGGTTTGGTTTGTTTTAGTGATTTAGTTGTTTTGTGTATTATTTTGAATAGTTTTTAAAGTTTATGCATTCATATCTAGCTACAATATATCTTCATTGCTTGAAATATTTACCATTACATGTTATTATTGCATTGGAAACATTTCATTACATAGTAGGACTCTACATGCTCAAAATGATCTATACAATTTACTTAAACAATCTCTCTCTTGTGTTAAACTAGAACATTGCATTGTTAGAAAACAATAGTGTTGAAAGTGAAAGATAACTCAAACCTAGACTAAGCATGCTCTTGAACCCTTCTTTGAAAATGTATTTATTACTTAAAAAAATCTTTCATTTGGCCTAAAATTCCCTTATCTTCTAGATTTGCATTTCATTTGTTAGCTCTCTTTACTTTGTATTGTTGTTTCCATCATTCATGTGAAATAAATAGTCTAGTATTAGCTACTTACTTTAATGTGATTGGATCCACTAGAGATACTTTCATCTTTTGTGTGTTTTATCATGATATCCCCAACCTATTTTACAAGTCTATCTATATCTTGGTGCAAACTAGAAAACTAGATAGCCACTATAAATATCCTATAGCCCATAGAAGCCATGAGTCTTATAACCTCTTACTGGTTTGCTTTAGTACCTTGTGTACCCCCCTGATAAACACTAGTGGTCCATTAAGATTCATGGACCTTTAAATTTTAATTATCTCAAACATATAGTTATATTGGCTATTTTAGATGTTTGCAAGTAGAAATCAATAAAATATTTGAATGTGTATGTTCCCGATCAGGGATACAATCTAAAACTACTTATGGATAGGTCTTCCCTGGTAGACAACAACATAGGCCACTCAATTTTGTTTAACATAGACTTGTCTTGATTTAATATGAAAATAATGTGGTTGTTACACCTCATATGCCTTAGAATGATAAGTAGGCTGAGATATTATAATTCAAATTATGTCACATAAAATTTGCTATTTTTTTTATTTTATCTTTGAAACTCTTAAGACACCTTTTAACTTTCAAAAAAAGAGTGTAGTATAATGGGATGAGATAATGTCAATCACCCCCTTGATTATTGACCATTTTCTACATATGCAATACTCTAAATAGAAAAATCAAAACCATATAGTTTTTTCACATAGAGTGATTTGTGAAATTGTGTTTATTGACTATGTGTATGCAATTAGAAGTGTCACTTAGATACTTGATAATGATAGCTATTGACTTGATTTGAGATTATTTATACTTATCTTATGTCTTCTCCTTATGAATATTCTTGATTTTAGAAAAAAATAAAGCATATTTTCTCAACGTGCAATAGTGTGTAAGTTATAAACTGAGTGATAGCAAGTGGTCATAAAGAATGACATTTGATGTGTATTTATAGGTTATTTTTTTAATAATTTACTTTAGCTGACCTGATGAAACTTGTAGGAAGACCCAAAATATTGATTCAAAAAATTGAACTAGTTATTATTTGGTGTGTGTCATGACCAATCTAGGAGATAGGAGTGTGAAAACACTCCATTATGTTGGTGTAGGCTTTTTCCCACCATGTGGTTTTACCTACAATTTTTTATAGATTGATTATGTTATTCTAGGTCATTAGTGAAAGTTTATCCCACATGCATGAGGATGTTGGGATATGTCCAAATATCACCTATAAATGTACCTTTCCTATTATTTTTATGGCTAACGTAAAATACTCTTTCTATAACTTCTCTTTGGTGAGATAATTTTCTTTCTCTTGAGGGTTTTTAGATTTTATGTAGGTTCTCCATATAGGTTATTTGTGCAAGCTTTATTATTCAAATGATCTTGACATCATTTGACATGGTATCATAGATATTCTAACAACAATTTTCTATTTGAATCTTGGTGGGATCTATTCATTGCATTCTTGTTATTTTCTTGATTTCAGTTTTCCAGGGCTTGGTGGGGTTTCTTAAAAATCCATGTAGATATTTATAGTCAGTGTCTCTAAATGAAAATTATATAGTGCCATTATATTTAGAGGGTGACAAAACCATAGGATTGCTTGTAAACATAACCTAGTTTTATGATAGCCATTTTTGAAGGGTTTCAAGTAGTTTTTTTGGCTTTCACATATTTCCATACCACTAAAATATTCTATCAAAAAATTGTTTACAGAATTTTATAGGTTTTAAATATTCCTAAGTGGTTATTTACCATTTTTTTTAAAGGTTGAAATGATTTTATTAGATCTGGGTTCTTCTTGCAAGTTTTTTAGCATTTTGGTCATCATAACAAAAATTTTGGACTTAGAGTTTTTTTATCAAATGGTTCATGACTTGCTTAACTGCCACACCACTACATCTCTAGGGGGCCATGATTTGGTGTCAGTAGATGGATGGCCTTGTCCAACATGAATGTGGCCCTATAGTCATGCGTAAATGCACATTTACACATTTTTATATCCAAGGGATATAATGGCCAACTCCAAATGACATTAGTGATGGTCTAGAGGACGTCAAAATTAACACTGTGAAGTGTGACACCATTCATTTCAAAATTGGGTGTCATTCCCACATCAATAACATTAATCAAAAGTGGGAGGGGGAGATCACCCACAATAATCTTGAGCCCCTTGATCATATGGTGTGGTCACATGAGGCAAACACCCAACTTAGCCCTTAGCCCTTGGTCATATGTAAATTAAACCCATGGTCACTTCCAACCCAAAAATGCTTAAATTTTACTCCATGGAGGCATAAGTTTTTTTTGTGTAAATTTCTTCAAAAAAAATTTAAAATCTTTTTCTCCAAAGAGATTCAATTTTTTTTGAAGAAGTTGATCAAAAATACCACCATTTGCACCCAAATTTTTCATGTAAACTAAGATTTTCAAACAAACATAAATTTTGATCAGTTTCTCAGATTTGAGTGTCATAAAATTAAAAAATGCTTGTTTTTCATGATTTATGCATTGATGACATTTGTTGGCTCCCTTAAAACCAACTATTATACACTCTTAGATACATTAATAGTTGAGTCCTTCATCCATATAGTTCTTTCAAGTTGCACATAAATTACTCAAGACACATTTTTTACTATTTCTAATGTCTATACGAGTGTCCTTGTATTTTAAACTTAAGAGGGGTCACTCTTATATTAATAAGGGGGTGCTTTGTATTGTGTACTTTTATTTTTTACATTTTTTCTTTACTTTATACAACAACCTCTTTGATTCTATCACGGAAAATTATTGGTTGTTTCCTTCTCTTACGACATTCAATTATCAAGAATGGAAAATTAATGTGCTAATTTCTCTAAGAAAACAATGATTTTATAGGATTAATATGAACAAAGAAACTTAGCCTACAATAGATGTAAGTAAAAATAAATGGTTTAACAAATGTTATCAAGTACAGGGTTGTCTTAGTTTATCTATTTATCCTTACATTTTCACATTGAATCTACTAAAACACCAAATGAATTAAGGACCACACCAAAAAAACTCTTTGGGAATCAGGATGTGATGAGAGGTCATGAATTGGAGAGTGAATCCATCAGTTTGAGCCTGGGTGACATTGACACACTATAGGATTTCTTCACTAAGTTAAAAAATTTTGAGGTTGTAGTTAAAAGGATGTGGAATAGATAAGAAAGATGATCAACTTATTTTATCTATACTCTCCAAAGTAGGTCCAAATTATTTTGTGTTCATGTCCACTTTTCATGCCATAAAAAGTGTCCTTACAATCACATGGAAGATGCCTTCTTTAGATACATTTATTTTTGACTTAACTCATGAGCAAGAGAAGTTGATATAGATGGGCACAGTGAAGTCCTCAAAATATCATTCACTTTTTGTTAAGAAAGAGAAGGCTTCAAACAACAGAGATAAGAAATAGAATAAAAAGGATCAAGAAAAGGATGTAAATCCTCCCACCTACAAATTTAACCATGAGACGTCTTCTTCCAATTTTAATCCTAAGAAATATTGGATCAAATGTGGGTTTTTCTTAGGAAAGCATGATGAAATAAAATGTTTTATTAATAATATGGACCAACTTATTGTTGATGTTGTGGAATGCACCCTTGATAGAAGGCTAAGCCTCTATCCTCCACATGACACAATGGAGACTCCTCTCTTGCCTGTGGGTGTGGAAAAATTGAGGGGAGAATTTCTAATTAAGGGCTAGCTCCCTTTGATGCATCTCTAAGTTATTCTAGTACTATTGATAATATGTATATAAGGAGGGGTTCAAAAGAGAGAAGGATTACTGAAAATAGAACCTAAAATAATACGGTGATACACCAAAAAAAATTGATCTACTCATTTACTCACACTTCAGACTAGAAGAGGACATACAATTTATCTAATGAAAAGACCAGACTATAGGAAGCTTAACAGGGAGGCTTAATGAAGACACATAAAAAATGAACTTACCATAGGCGTTGTAGGAAAACACACTATCTGGTAACCCTCTCATGTCTCTGCACTCCAAATACAGCACTTCTTGTCACTTATAGAAATGGTGATTTGTCTATACCAAGTATATTGGTGTTAAACTTGTGAAATCATCATGCAAAATGACTAAACACAAGGTTAATACTCATACACACTCAGAGATATATCCAACTAGATAGAGGTAAAATGCATTCTATTTATTCAAGGTGAAAATTTTGGTAGGGATTTACCTTACAAAATGAGAGATCCTTTCTCAAATGAGAGTTTACAATATATATAGAGAAAGAGGAAGCAATGACACCTTTATTTACAAGTGGCCCATGCTACATTGAAAATATTGGGAAGAGGAAGTCACTAAAAGAACATGTTGTGTCAGTTTCCAGTCTTGACTTTGGCATTCAAACATTATTGTGAAAGCATGGGCCATGCCCCTTTGTCTGCTAACAATACCACTTCTCTAAGACATTCACGCAGTTGTCTGCTCATCAATGCAAAATGAGGAAAAATAGGCTATGCCATTCATTATTTGTGCTCCTTGATAACCATTTCATAGGGATTGTTCTAACCACTGTAATAACTCTTCTGTCGACACCTCCCTTTGCCACCTAGGCTATTTTGTCCATATTTGTGCTTGGCTCCTTAGGCTCCTTTCTCAATGGGTCACTAAGTTCACTCTCAACTTTTATATTTTCCTAGTTTTTATCTTTTCCTGGCCCTTTCAGCCCTTGGGGCTATCTTCTATCAATCCTTTGGCTCTTCGGGCTCCTTTCTTAGTGGCCTCTTCCTTTTGGCCTTAAGCCCTTTAAATTCCTTTAGATTTGTGCTCAATCATTTAAATATCAATGGTTATTTCATTGCCACAAAATTGACATTCGTGCATCCATCACCATTTGAAAGCCAACAGTTATTCCATCATCATAAATTTGACATCTGTGGGCCCATCACCCCTTTGTAATTCCTTTGGCTTAACTTTCCTTCAGCTTCACTTTCCTAAGTGTTCCTTCAGACTTTTATCCTGAAGGATATCTCCCCTTTCTTTTCCTTTGTTCAAGCTTTTTTCATTGAACCCTCCCGAAGGGAAGGTGTCCCTTTGAGGCTTGGAGAAAGGTCCTCCTTTTGGTAGCTGAGAGTCCCCCACAAGGACAATTGCACTTTGGGATCCTTCGGGCTGCCTTGGCTTCTTAATTCCTTCAGATAAAATGTCCAAAGGAATTCTTTCATGTTTTTCCACTTGTTTCTTTCAGTCAGGCTTTTCTTTCAAACAAAATGTCTGAAGGAATTCCTTTGGAATCTTGTCTAAAGGAATTTGCTTTTGTTATTTTGCCATGGATTTCCTTTCAAAGGGCAATTTTCTATTTGGCTCGCTACCATGTGAATTTCTTCAGACAAAAAGTCTAAAGGAATTCCTTCAAGCATTTTGTCTAAGGGAATTCACATTGACTTCCATTAGGTTTCCTTCAGATTTATTCCTTGAATAAAAGTCCAAAGGAAATCCTTCCTTTTGCCTTAGTCTTTTCTCTAAAGAAAACCTTACCTTTTCTGCCTTGTCCACTTTCTCGAAGGTGTTTACTACCTTCTAAAAGGGTTGCTTGGTCTCCAAAATTACCTTTTGAAAGAGTTACAAATGTCTTGCTTGTCGTTTGGGTGCCCCCTACAAGGGCACCTACCCTTCAAGATTTTGGAAGCAATCCTTTGTCCCTTTGAACTTGGTTCATTTTGCCAATAAAAATCCTTTTGAAGTGTTTTTACTTGCTCCTTTGCAAATTCCTTCATAATCTCTCCTTCCAACTCTACCTGTACTCTTCATACCAAATGCTTGAAGTTGAGCCTTTTGCATTGCAGGAGAAAAATGAGTTGTAAAAGCATATTTATACATTATCCTTCATGTCTGGGCATGGAAATGGAAAGAAAAGAAAAGGGAGACTAATTTTTTGCCCACGAGACCAAAAATGGTCAACATTTTGGTGATTCTTAGGGGAAGCATGCCTGCTATGCTAAAGAAGGTTGGTAGCCTGAAAGTCCATTGGGCATAGAGTCAAGATGTAGCTTTGAAAGAGTTAGCAACATCCTTGAGATATCCAAGAATCAATCATGAAGCTTTTACCCCAAAAAGGGAAACAAAACACACAGAAGGTTAAGAAAACTACGAACATGTGCAAAAGCACTTAGGAAAAACATGGAAAAATAAGAAAAATATGTACATGATGGGAGAAGGCCTAGTGATAATGCTTAAGATGTATCCCATTAATTAGGATACGTAGTTCTTCACCATCCAACCTAGAGAGTTAGAATGCATTGTGTTGCTTGCACTGAGTGATGACATATGGATCACTCCATATGGCATTAAACTTTGTGTGCTTTCCAAGCTTAGCTCGATCATCATCCCATTTCAAAATGATGTCTCCCTCAGAGAAACCTTTTGATGAGGATATCTTGTCAAAGTGATTCTTCACCTACTATTGATGGCTGGTCATAGAATCCATAGCCTGGTCCCTTGTCTCTTGAAGTTCCATCAGCTCACATAGCCTAGCCTCCATGTTGTTGCCTTCTTCTAATTATAGTTGGTGAGAAAGGTCCAAGGCTAGCAATTCAAGTGAAAGAGGAAGTATAGCTTCCCTTCCATACACAAGCATGTATGGTGAATTACTAACTACTCTCTTTGGAGTGACCCTGTCTACCCACAGAGCTATTTTCAACTTGGCATTCCAAGTTCTTTGATTCTCCTCCATTATTCTTTTGATAATCCTAATCAGATTTTTGTTGGTGGATTTGGCCAAACCATTCCCCTATGGATAGTAGTTAGAATAAGTGCTAAGATAGATGTTGTATCTCAACACCCATTCACTCATTTTGGTTTCCCAAAAAGCTAAAGCATTATCTGACATGATGGTAGCTGGAACTCCAAACCTTGTCACCTGGACTTCATAAAAATTTAGGACTGCACTTTCATTAGCCTCCTTCAAAGCAACAGCTTCTACCCATCTCATGAATTAGTCTATAGTGGTCAGGACCCACTTGTTTCTAGCAATGGAGGGAGGGTTAATCATCCCTATGAAGTCAAGGCCCCATTGCATGAATGGTTGTTCAACTTGAATAGGTTGTAGAGACATTGCAGCTAGCTGTTGTTTCCCATCAAAGAGAGCACACTTTTGGCACTTTCATACCCAGGCATGGGTGTCTCTGAATAGAGTGGGCTAGAAGTAACTAGCTCTCATTATTATTATATCTATAGGCTTAGGAGTAAAGTGACCACCAGCTAGCCCATCATGGAACTTGAACAGCACCCTATCGACCTGACCTGGGTCTATGCACCTTAAAATCACTCCTGGGAAATCCCTTTTAAATAGCACTCCATTAATCAGGACATAAGGGAGAGATTAGAGTCTAAAATATCTCCTCTTGGTCCTATTAAGGCCCTACAGGCACTCACTAGTGAGAAGGAAATGTCTCATGTCTGATGTCCAATCCTTCATGACAGTTGGTTCTTCTATTGTGGCTTCATCATGAATGAGCAAATTATCCTCTTTCTATTGTTTAAATTCTATAGCAAGGTGTTCACATAAGAATTTTCCTCTTACCAGCTTGGTGGTTTTGATATCCATGTCATATTCCATTACTTTAGTGATCCATCCCACTCTCTTTTCATTTAGATCACGGCTAATCAAGAAGTATTTGACACTGGGATGTGGCACCATGAGGTGAACCTTATTGTTGGATAACATATGTCTAAATTTCTTTAGACTCCATATGACTGCAAGGACCTGCTTCTCCACATACGAATACCTGACCTCAAAACTCTCTAGACCCTAGCTAAAAAATGTAAGTGGCTATTCAAGGTTCTCACCATTCACTTGTGTAAGAATAGCAGAGATTACCTCTTCATTTTTGAAGTTGTAGAGGTTGAAATTCTTGGTGAAGTCAGGACTGAGCAAGGTAGGAGCCTGGGTGATAGCTTGCTTGATCCCTTCAAAACTGTCTTTCCTTTGCACTATCCATGCAAATTTCTCATCTTTCTTTGAGCATAGAGGTCAATGGCTTGACTACCTCCATAAAATTTGGAATAAATCTCTTGATGAAATTTATTTTTCTAAAGAATATCTGTAGACCTTTCTTATGTTTAGGCAAGGACAACTCTAGGATGGAGTGAACTCTTTCTGGATTAATGATTAGGCCTTATTTTGAAACCACATGGCCAAGGAGTTTCCCCTCATAGACAATGAACATGCATTTCTTTGGGTTGAGAGAGATATTAAACTCTCTACACCTCTCAAAGATTTTCCTGAGGTGTTTCATGTGTTGGCTTGCTTCCTTAGAAAACACTATCACATCATCAAGATATACCAGTATAATATTATTTATTAGGCCTTGAAAACCCATGTCCATAGCTCATTAAAAAGTGGCACCAGCATTGGATAGTCAAAATGGCATTTTTCGATAAGCAAATGTCCCCCATTTGGTAGTGAAGGTTATCTTGTACTGGTCATAGTCTTGCACCAAAATTTGATTGTACCCTGAATACCCATCTAGGAGGGAGAAATTCTCACTACCTATCACCATTTAGAGGATCTGTTCCATACTTGGGAGAGGATAATGGTCTTTCAAAGAGACTCTATTGAGGTCCCTAAAATCTACACATAATCTGATCTCCCCATTCTTTTTTTAGATAGGAACAAGATTGGCTAGCCAAGAAGAGTGTTTGATTAGAAATATGATTTTAGACTCAATCAGCTTGGTGAATTCCTTCCGTATGAGAGACTCAATCTTTGGGTTGACAGGCCTTTGTTTCTATTTGATGGGCTTGGTGCTTTCCTCTAGCTTGATGGTATTTTGGGCCAAACTTAGGTCAAAACCCTTCAAGTCGCTATACTCCCAAGCAAATACATCAGCAAACTCCTAACACAAGAAGATGAATGCCTACCTTTCATGATCTGTACACACTTTCCCAAGTGCAAGTAGCTTATTCTTGAATATCTCAACTTTTTCATAGTTCTCCTTTTTCATCGTTATGCTTTCTTTATCATTATTCAATTAGTCATCCTCATTGAAGATAATTTTGAGAGTGACCAAGCCTTTGGGAAGTTTATTGTTCTTCAACTAAACAATCTAGCTGCCATACTACTGTTATAGCTTAGCCTAGTTTATAGTAGCAAACTCAACTTCCTCTTGCAAGAAGAGTGATATCTGTTGATCACTATCAAACAACTACTAGTTGGTGATGTTATCAGGCACGGAGGGTCTGATTACCACTTTCAAATGGCATGGACTATTGTTTTAGCCTATCTCCTTAGAGACATCGAAGTAAGCACCAACTGTTGCTAGTTTGTCCACTTTCTTATTATGTTCTCTTGGAATGGAGGTAATATTGAAAGCAAAGAAACTCTCTACTAAGTCCCACGCCTTGTGTTTTTAAGACTTAAGTAAGGAATTCTTAGTCAAATTTTGGCTTCCCACCTAATTTATGATCAGCTCGCTATCCCCAAAAACATGTAGTTCTTTAATTCCTCTTTTCCTCTCCCACTCAAAACTATGGATGAGAGATTCATACTCTAAAACATTACACGTGCAAGAAAATTGGAACCTGAAAGCTGAAAAGTATTTCTCCTATGAAGGGGAAACTAGCACCACTCCTCCACTAGCTCCCAACTTGCTTCTTGAGCATCAAAGAAAAGCTACCATAAACCTGAGCTCTCTTGGCTTAATTTCATCAAATATGGTATGAAAGTACCCTCTTCATGCATGTAATAAATCCCAAGGCCTACCTCTTCTATGAACTTGTAAAGATCATGTTCAAAGTTGTCACTTCCCCACTCATCTAAGAGTAGGTTAACAACTCCTTCAAAGGCAGAGGGTAGAGATTGATCCACTTGTAAATCTTCTTGATCAATAATGGCATAGCTAACATTTACCACCTTGAGTGAGTATGGCTCTAGATGATCTCTATGGATTGGCTCCGACTCAATCTTGACCTTAGTCCCATACTTGGTTCTAAAAAATAGGTAGGACTAGTTTGTTGCTAGGTACCCACCTATTTTGGATGTGAAATCCCTGGATAAGAAAATGGCAAAATAGGGAGGAACATCTTCCACCACCATGTCATGAGGAACTAAGAAATTTGGACAGGTGTGGAGTATGAAGTTCAAACCTCTCACCACTCCTACTATCTTTGTTGGTGTTCCATCTAGCTATAGAACTCCCTTAGTCATTTTTTCATATTTGAGCCCCAGTTTATCCACTATAAATTTTTGGCATTATTGAGGTGCTTACCCCACTGTCAATAATGTAATTATGCACTAAGAAATCTCCTACGACTAAGGACAGATAGAAAGGGGGAACCTTTTCTTCTTTCTTTATGTGGCCTGCTATGGAAGGGTGCCAATTCATGATCAGAACATTATCAACTTTTGATGGGATAGCTTGTTTGTTTATCCCAAGTAATTCCTTTTGCAGCATGTCCTTTTGTCCTAAAATTGCCAATGAATCCCACAAGGAGATATTCATGTGTAGTTTCTTCATCTAGTCTACCACATTGATCTGAGGGTTGTTCCCTTTCAAATTTTCTTTGGGGTTGCTTGTAGCCTAAGGCATAGGCTGAAGAGATGAGGGTGTAATTAGTGGCCTAAAATTTGGAAATTTATAGTTCATATGTGATGAAGAAGATGTTGCAGACATTTGAGTAGTTGCCTAAGCTTCCTCCATAGCTCTCCTTTTGGACCTTGTGTTGGCTACAACATAATCACCTTGGTTGTCCGCATTGCCCACGTAGTTGACTGCATAAAATTCACCTTCTAGGTGATTCATGAGAGCGAAATTAGACTGAGTCAACCTACTATCCATGCTAGGTTGCAATGATGCCTCAAGGCTTGGGAATTGAGTGGTTACCTGATTGTCTTGTGCATTCATGTATTGACCTGTCATTTCATTTATGTAAATAGCTTGATCTTGATCGTATCCCATGGGTGAGAAATTTGTCTATTCTTGTACCACATTATTTTGAATGGGTACCAAAGCCTTGGATGATGGAGTGCCTAGATTATAGCCTTGATAAGGTCTAGATTATGTAAACTAACCCTATCCTTGATTGTAATTTTGTAAAGGGGGTCTATTTTCTTGCCCAAACTACTGATATCCTTGATTTGGCTGATTGCTTTGAGCTTGCTACCTTTTGAGAGCCACTAGTTCATTTGTCATGCTTTGTAACAAGCTTTTAACTTCATGAAGGTCATTGGACAGAGTAGAAACTAGCTTTTCTATGCCAGGTAGAAGAGCTAAGGTAGGTGTAGGAGTCTAGACTGGAGGTGGGAATTTAGGGAAGAGTGGCATATGAGGTCTAGGGGCTATCTTTCCCACTTGCACTAGGAAATTCTCAGTTACTATGGCTATTTCATAGGTAGTGGGCAGTACATGTCCTCCCATGGACTGTATAATGAAAGCAATGTCATTGTTCAATGCTTTCAAATAATAGAGGAAAGCATAGCTTGGGGTCAGCCTTACCAAAATGGGGATTCTGTCCCATGTCTTCTGAAACTAAGTATTGAAATCTTGTATAAATTTGTATGGAGCTCTCTGCATGGTGGTCAACTTCTCGACAAGTGAGAGGTGGTCACTCTTCTCCCCGAATCTATTTGTTAAGAGGGTGCCTAATTCATTCTATGTGCTGATTGAATTCATACGGTAGAGTCCCATACCAATCCATAACCTTGCCCTTAAAAGACAATTTCAGCAATTAGATGGCAATGTTTTCTTCAGTGACATTGTGAATATTGCAGAGGTTGGCAATATTTTTGATGTGCTCAATAGTATTAATATGCCCTTGTCCATTAAAGGGAGGCACACTCTTAAGGGTTGTACCTAGGATTGGGTCATAATGTAGAAGATTTAAAGGACTCTGACCATGAAAGACCATGAATGGTAAAGCCATAGCTATGACAGGATTCAACCAGGGCCTTCTTGCATAAGTGTATCTTATAATAGAGTTGTTAAAATGACTTACTAAATAGGGATGAGTCCTTACAAACTTCAGTCACCTTGTTGAGTTTAATGGTAGTTTAATGAATTCAAAAGGGACACCCTTGGCAGGTATATCATGTGGTGACCTTAGGCATAAGGTTTTAGACTGATCCTTGGCCATAGAATGATGCTCTTGATAATGGAGTTGCCAGATGCTAGAAAAATGGTTGATTTTTTATTGTAATACAACCAGCATAAATCTTAGAAATTTTCTGAGTGTTTAAAAATTGGCCCCACTAGGCGTGCCAAAAACTGTTGACACTATAAAAATCACCCTTGATAGAAGGCTAAGCCTCTATCCTCTATGCGGCACAATGGAGACTCCTCTCTTCCCTGTGGGTCTAGAAAAACTAAGGGGAGAATCTATAGATAAGGGCTAGCTCCCTTTGATACATCTCTGAGTTATTCTAGTACTATTACTAATATATATATATATATATATATATATATAAGGGGGGTTGAAAAGAGAGAAGGATTACTAAATATAGAACCTAAACAAATACGGTGATGCACCAAAAAAGTTTGATCTACTCATTTACTTACACTTCAAACTAGAAGAGGACATACATACACTTTATCTGATGAAAAGACCAGACTGTAGGATGCTTAACAAGGAGGCTTAATGAAGACACACAAAAATGAACTTACCATAGGCATTGTAGGAAAACACACTATCTGGCAACCCTCTCTTATCTTTGTGCTCCAAATACAGCACTTCTTGTCACCTACAAAAATGGTGATTTGTCTATACCAGGTATGTTGGTGTCAAAATTTTGAAAGCATCATGCAAAATGACTAAACACAAGGTCAATACTCAGACACACTCAGAGATATATCTAGCCAAATAGAGGTAAAACACATTATATTGATTCAAGGTGAAAATTTTGGTAGGGCTTCACCTTAGAAAATGAGAGATCCTTTCTCAAATGAGAGTTTACAATATATAGAGAGAAATAGGAAGTAATGGCACCCTTTTTTACAAGTGGCCCATGATACATTGCAAACATTGGGAAGAGGAAGTCACTGAAATAACATGTTGTGTTAGTTGCCAATCTTGACTTTAGCATTCAACCATTATTTTGAAAGCATGGACCACACCCCTTTGTCTGCTAACAAGACCACTTCATTAAGACATTCACGTGATTGTCTACTCATCAATGCAAAATGAGGAAAAATAGGTCACACCATTTATTATTTGCACTCCTTGATGATCATTTCATAGGGGCTATTCCAACCACTATAATAACTCTTTTGTCGATGCCTCCCTTTGCCACTTAGGATATTTTTTCCATATTTGTGCTTGGCTCCTCAGGCTCCTTTCTCAGTGGGTCGTTGAGTTCACTCTCGACTTTTGTCTTTTCCCAAATTTTGTCTTTTCCTGGCCCTTTCAACCCTTGGGGCTATCTTCTGTCAATCCTTTGGCTCTTCAGGCTCCTTTCTCAGTGGCCTCTTCCTTTTGACCTTAAGCCCTTTAAATTCCTTCAGATTCACACTCAATCATTTAAAGATCAATGATTATTTCATTGCCACAAAGTTGACATTCGTGCATCCATCACCACTTGAAATCCAATGGCTATTCCATCATCATGAATTTGACATTTGTGGGCCCATCACCCCTTTGTAATTCCTTTGGATTCACTTTCCTTTAGCTTCACTTTCCTAGGTTTTCCTTTGAACTTTTTTCCCAAAGGATATCTCCCCTTTCTTTTCCTTTGTTCAGGCTTTTGTCATTGAACCCTCTTGAAGGGAAGGTGTCTCTTTGGGACTTGGAGAAAGGTCCCCTTTTTGGTAGCTGAGAGTCCCCTGCAAGGACAATTGCCCTTCAGGCTCCTTTGGGCTACCTTGGCTTCTCAATTCCTTCAGACAAAATTTCCGA
Organism: Torreya grandis; assembly: GCA_037957365.1. Lineage (NCBI taxonomy): Eukaryota > Viridiplantae > Streptophyta > Pinopsida > Cupressales > Taxaceae > Torreya > Torreya grandis. The sequence goes on along the minus strand of JARHVA010002348.1, from coordinate 581,212 downwards.
AGGAATTCCTTCATGTTTTGGCACTTGTTTCTTTCAGTCGGGCTTTTCCTTCAGAAAAAATGTCTAAAGGAATTCCTTCATAATTTTGTCTAAAGGAATTTTCCTTTGCCATTTTGCCATGAATTTCCTTCTAAAGGGAAATCTTATGTTTGGCTCCCTACCTTATGAATTTCTTCAGACAAAAATTTTGAAGGAATTCCTTCAAGCATTTTGTCTGAAGGAATTCACGTTGACTTCCATTATGTTTCCTTTAGATTTATTCCTTGGACAAAAGTCTGAAGGAAATCCTTCCTTTTGCCTTAGTCTTTTCTTTGAAGAAAACCTTACCTTTTCTACCTTGTCCACTTTCTTGAAGTTGTTTGCTACCTTCCACAAGGGCTGCTTGGTCTCAAAAATTGCCTTTTAGAAGAGTTACAAAGGTCTTGCTTGTCGTTTAGGTTTCCACCATAAGGTCACTTACCCTTCAAGCTTTTGGAAGCGATCCTTTGGCCCTTTGAAGTTGGTTCCTTTTGCCAATAAAAAACCTTTTCAAGTGGTTTTAATTTCTCCTTTTCAAATTATTGCATAATCTCTCCTTCCAACCCTGCTTGTACTCTTCATACCAAATGCTTGAATTTGAGCCTTTTGCATGCCAAGAGAAAAATGAGTTGCAAAAGCATATTTCTGCATTATCCTTCATGTCTAGGTGTGGAAATGGAAAGAAAAGAAAAGGGAGACTAATTTTTTTCCCACGGGACCAAAAATGGTCAACACTTATTAAGATACTAAGAAACACAACATCAGTGTCCCTAATCCTATCATTTAGAATTTATCAACCCATGAATCCTCTAAGGCAAATGATAATGATAAATAAAAGGAAAAAGAGCATAGTAAGGGGAAAACAAAGGGAAAGGCCCTCATTTTAGTTTTACCTCTAACTCTTATATGGGTCAATGATTTTGGTGATTCATAATGCATGACCTCTTCATAGATAGAGTTTAATTCCTTTAAACCATGTGACATGTCCTCTATACAATTTGGTGACAAAACTTATAAAAATGTTATTGGGAGAAGGTATATTGAAGTTAGTGGTGAAACATTCAATAATTTTCTAAGGGATTCCTCACTTCCAACTAATCTCCTATCAATTTACTAGATCACTCACCTTGGTCTAGGCATGTAAATTGAGTACACTTCAGATTCAGTGTATGTTAGATAACTACACTATGATACTATATTGGTAGGAGTGGTCAATCATCAAACTTAGATATATAAATTCATAAACTCTACTCCTGACTCTCCATATTCTTATTCTTTAGACTCACCTATATGTGATGATATTTATGAACTTGAGCACACCTTTGATATTGATGAGTCTTATTCTAATACAGATGACTATAGCAGTGGTAGGGACACACCTCCACTATCTCCTTATCACCTTTAAAATCTTAAGGATTTATTCCCTGATCAACCTACCCCTATTTCACTTTAGACATTACAAGGAACAAGTATACTGATCTAGGACACATCAGACATTAGGCATTCTATACCATAGTTTTAAGGTATTCAATAGTCCTTCATTGCCTCTGCTCTTGTTACACCACCATTGTATAGAGTAGTTTTCCCTCCTAACTTGCATTAGGAGAACAATTCTTTGGATGGGAATCACACCTTGGTTAAAGATCCATCAAGCTCTTGGCAGACTTATTTGTTATTCTAGCATGATCCACTCTTTATTTCATCTACTTTTGGTCCACAATCATCTCCAAAAATTGTGTTGTAGGATACTGGATGGCTGCAGGTAGTTGTAGACTCTAGTGGGTTTTTTAATCTCCCTTATATTATTTTCTCTTTTTTAGGGGAGGATTTATTTCCCACAGGTTTTCTCCTTTTTCTTAATTTATGAGATTTGCATTGTGCTTGGGTACCTCATTAGGGCTCATTATCAAGACCCAATTCTTCTACCTACATAAGATACGCTTAAGGGGGGTGTTAGTGTAGGATTTTTCCCACTATGTAGTTTTACCTATACTTATTATTTTTATCTTTCTTAGGTTATTATAGGTCATTAGTGAAAGTTCATCCCACATGCATGAATATATTGGGACATGTCTAAATTTCACCTATAAATGTACCTTTCCTATTGTTTTTGTGGCTAATGCAAAAAAACTCTTTCTACAACTTCTATTTAGCGAGACAAGTTTCTTTCTCTTAAGGGTTTTAAGATTTTATACGGGTTCTCCATAGAGGTTCTATGTCTAAGTTTTTTGTTTAGTTAATCTTGGAATCATCTAACACGTTCCACCTAGCATGAACCTATCTTAAAATATCAAGGACAACTATCATGAGTTTGAGATAGTCTCAGGGTGATTTTAAATAATTTAATTATTTAAATTTGGAATTTATGTGTAGTAGTGATTGAAAATAAAGGGTCAAACCTATATATAGGTAAAAGGATTAGATAAATGGTGAATAAGAGTCCTGTATTTTGATGCAAGACATGTGGCTTAGGATGTGTCAAGAATTTGACATTGTCAAGTACTTGTGACCATATTTTTATGTCTATATTTTCCCCCACTTTATTTTTGTAAATAAATTTATATATTAAAGGATAAATAATTGAACTCGAGTGTGTAAAACACACTTTGAATTTAAGAGAATACTTTAATTATGTAAGGCACTCAAATTTATCAAACCATTAAATAACACATAAAGTAGTCATTTTTCCACTTTGAAATTTAAAAAAGGTAAACTTTAAAATTTTAAAAAGAGAGCAAAGGAGTTCACCTGTATGTAGGTGGATCAAAATTTATAAATAACTTGTAATTGATGATGGAGAGTTGTGCCCCCTTGTTGAAACATTTAGATAATTTTACCAATGGTAAATTTAGAGTGATCAATCCCCAATTTTGAATAACTAATCAATCTCTTGAGTTGGAAAGATGCATATTTTAACTCACATGAATAGAGAGTAGTACCTAATGTACTAATATAAAAAGGTGGAACCATGATGAGTTAACTATAAGTAATGCCAAATTCATTGAGTGTTAATACACTCAAACACACATCACCCACAACAAAAGGTGAAACCATACAATGGATTCACTAGAAGTAATTCCAAGGTTATTGAGTGTCACTAGACTCAAATGCACATTACTTGTGATAGATTGAATCACACTATTGAAGATGGATCTAAATTATATTACATACTCAAAATAAAATGAAGAATATTCAATCCCCCATCATGACCACATTACTCATAAACTTGAAGTAAAGTGAATATTTTATCTTTTGAGATTGTAAATTATAATTTTGAAACATGTGTGAAACATGTGCATGAATAACTATCATGCCTTTTGAACTTTTCGACTATAACTATGAACTTTGAATAAACATGAGCGTGAATAATTATCATGCTCCCTAAATTTTTTTCAAATGATATATAATTCCAAGCATTTTTTAGTCATATAAAATTTCCAAATTGGTAGTTTGAGTGTGGCTTGTGATACCTTATCCAAAGGACCTTCTTGCATGCTCTTATGACCCTTCTAGACACCTTTTGACTCATTATTGATCATCTATAGACTTTTGAACCTTGATTCTAACTCAGTCAAACTCTATTTCCTAGGCCAATCCTATCCCACTAGGTCTTGAGCCTATAGGATAGGAGCACCATACTAGGACTATAGTGTTAGACCTTAGGGTATCCCATTTTCAACATTCTTGTCCAATCACACTTTGAGCCCAAATGATCAATTTCATCTGATTCATATCCTTCATCATGTCGACCTAGTGTGAATACATTTAATCCATGACCAATAGTTCCCTATAAAATTCCATTCAAAATTAATTTAAAAATGGAAGTGACAAATCTTACAAAGAAAACAAGAATACAAACAAACCACTAAGGTAAATTTCTCTATTCTCTACATATAGTCACCCAACATATCTACAAACATTATTAAAACTCTCACACCAATCCCTAGCCACCTCAAGCACTCTCAATTTAGATTTTTGAATTTTAATCACACTATTGCATAAATAACATCAAGTGGGAGAACTACATATGGCTTGATCCCTCTTCAGAGTATTGGTATGTAGGTAGCATGCCCACACAAGGGCTGTGGATCACACGCTCAGTGCATCTTACACACACAAACCCCCCTTTTTCAAGTGATTCAAATCTTGTTTATCAAGCATGATGGAGGCATAGGGTTTGAAGATTAAAATAGATTTAAAATGAGCTTTATTGATATTAAGCACTCAAAATTTCATAGGCAGGTTCACACAAGAATAGTACAAAGAACCTAGAAAAATTAGGTATTTGTGAGTAGTTTGGATAAAAGTGGCAGAAGAGGACAATAGCATCAGACCCCATGGTGTCTTGTTTTTCGTGGTCCTATCCTTTCACCAAATGAAAACCAGATTCTAATTTACAACATTGTCCCAATCTTACACAGCTAGTTTTAGACCCTACAATAGTCGTTTCATCCTATTTTAAGCTAAATTATATTTTTCTTTATTTATTACTATTTTTAGAAAGTTAAAAAAGATAGATAAAATATACAAATTAGGACTATAATTATTACAATTTTATTTATTGATTTATTAATTCAAACCTTTAACTAAAATAGGAATAAAACTCTATTATTCCCAAAAAAGTTAAATCTTTTGGTGAACGCGGCATACTTTGTTTGTTCACAAAAACCCTAGAAACCCTAGGGTAAATTCCTTACTAATTTTTCTCACTATTTTTTTTATTTTTTCCTACATATATAAATCATAATTTCACATTTAATTTTTAAAATTTATCGTATTAATTTTAAAAATTATTTCTTTCAAATCCTAGTTGCCTATACTAGGTCCCGATATTTTTTTAGTATTTTTTTAACTTTTTCCTGCATATTTAAATCAAAATCTCCCATTTAATTTTTAAAATCTACCATAGTAATTTTGAAAATTGTTTTCTTTCAAAACCTTAGTTTCCTATACTAGGTCCTGATATTTTTCTAATATTTTTTTTATTTTTTATATATTTAAATCAGAATTTCACATTTAATTTTTAAAATTTACCTTAGTAATTTTTAATTTACTAGGTCCCTTTACTTCTTTCAATATCACCTTACATATAAATTAGAATTTCATAGTTAATTTTTAAAATTTACCATAGTAATTTTGAAAATCATTTCTTTCAAACCCTAGTTGAATTTACTAGGTCCCTCTGATTCTTGAAGTATCACCTTACATGTTTGTGAGTTTTGTATCCTTTTTATGCATATTCTAGTTTGTTGTTTTTAGGAATTTACATTTATTTTATTAAATACTTTCCTTCCATTGAATTTTTATTATTACAACTTATTACAAAAAATTCAATCCATTTTTTATTTATTTTCCTAAATTAACAATGGCCCAATATACCAGTTTTGATGAAACTGATAAGAGGGAACTTCAAGACCTTTTAATTAAACATCCTGACATGTAAGATGACATGATTAAAATATTAGAGGAACAAAAAAAAGTGAACAATAGCTCATCCTCTCAAACCATAGAACAACCAGTTACAAATGACACTATGGGGGCAACTATGTCTCAACAACCCCCTATAGTATCCCAACCTTCCTATGAGGCACCACCAGTTATAGCTAGTACATCCTTATCTTCTGATGTGGCTTCCCTTGTGAAAAAGATAAAATCTCTTCAATCCAAGGTGCTACATATTGAGCAAGGTGCCTCTAAACCAACACAAGCCTTGGATTATTTTGCTCTACTTCATACACCATTAGCACATCATATTGTTTCTACACCCTTGCCACTAAGTTTTGCTCAACCCAAGCTCACTCTATATGATGGAAACAGTGATACAGAGACACTTTTGAGAGCTTTTCACACAACATACTTGGACTATGTGCCAAATGACTAGTTACTAACTAAGTTATTTCCATAGAGTTTAAAGGATTATGATCTACAATGGTTCTATAATATACTAAATTATTTGGTCAATGCATTAAATCCTTTATCTAACATATTCTTAACTCATTTCAACATTAACATAGGTGACAATGTTTATTATGCCCAAGTTTCATAATAAAAACAAAGGTCAAATGAGCATCTCATAGATTATGTTCTTCGATATAAGACTATCTTGGCTAAAATGACTAGCCCCATGACCAATCAAGAATTACAAGATATCTTCAAACAAATTCTTATATCAGATTTAAATGAGTCAATAATTTCCAAAAATTTCTCTTTCTTCACTAAATTATGTCATACACTAAAGGAAAGGGAAGTCAAATTAATTTCAATGGGAAAACTCAAGTACATAAGCATATCAAAAACAACAAACAAGAGTAACAATAAAGTCCCATATAAATTAAAGGTTAATGATAACAAAAGCCAAAATCAACCTATAGTTACTGTGGATTTATATCCCCCTCAATGAGTGGTTTATCCATGCCTCCTCAGTGAGCCTTTACCAATCTACCATTATCTCCAACTAGAGTCTTATAGTAGCTATTGGAATGTAATATCATATCTCTCATACCTATTAAGTAAATTGACACAACAAAGCCTCTTCCACAAGGATATGATCAGAATGCATTTTGTGATTTTCATAGGTCACTAGGCCACACAATAAACATATGCATTAGTTTGAAACACAAGATACAGGACTTGATAGATGGCAACCTTATTGACATTGACACTCCAGTTGAGCCTCCTCAAGCAAAGAAAACATAGGACAAGGCTCTAAAAATTTTCTCAGATCCTTTCCCATAGCATTATAAATAAGAGATAGGGGATACATCAAGTGTTCACCATGCATATCATGCACACCCTCCACCAACTACATATCAGACACCTTCAGTTGAGTCATATCTTTTAAGAAATATGATTGGTGTGTATAATTTTAGAGTTCTAGCTAGACCTTCCATCTCCTTCTCAGAGCAAGAGATAGTTAAGGATGATTCAGATTACCATGCACTCTTTATCAAAGCTTACATTAATCATCATCTCATTCATAGTGTTCTTATAGAAAATAGATCTAGTGTGAACATGTGCACTATGACATTACTATAGCATTTGGGATATTCAGAGCAAGATATTACCCTAATGGACACAATTATCAGTGGATTTAGTGGGCACATATAGATTTCATTGGGTGAGATTATACTTCCTCTATAGGTTGGTCCAACATATGTGGACACACCATTTACTATTTTTCCCAATGTATGAGTTTTTGATATGTTGCTTGGTCAACCATAGATTTAAAAACTTTATGCAATACCTTCTACATTTCACAAATGCATGAAATCCATTCACACTAATCAGGTTGTTACAATTGGTGGAGTTACATATGAGTTACCACTCCCCACTTCAGATCCATCTACTACTTTGTATTCATCAGTTTCAACTCCTCCACCAATTACAATTCTTCTTTCAATTTATATTCAGCCACAATCAAGGCCTTCCTCACTAGCATAAAGAGTTCATACATTTCCATGAAGGCCTCTTTTAGAGTAACCATAGTCTTAATATTCTAGATAGTTTCTAGATATAGTGTTCACACCTAGGGTAGTATCATTGAGGTCTCATGTCTCTACACATAGAGCACACTTTTAGAGAGATTCCTCTACTACCAAATGGGTCTATAAAAGCCCTATAGTTGTTTCCACTTCTCAGAGTTACAGGGCGACCCCATAGTTGGTTTCCACTATAGAGATTTTTGAGAATTTATAGCATACACATCTTTTAAATTCACAGTCTCATCCCTTCGATCATGCTTCATGATCGTGCATGATTCCTCTCCTTGATATAGGACATCATGATAGAGAGTCTCTTATGAGACTCATTGATTAATATCATTTCTTCTCAATCTTTCTTATATATAGCTTATTTTCAATTAATTTTACATAGTCTCCTTATTATTGATTGTACATAGCTTATTTCAAAAATACCAAAAAAAAATATAACATGTCAAAATATAAAAACATTCAAATAAGTCAAAAACACCAAAAACATTTTAACTATATACATTATCCATGATTTACATTTCTACTACCATGATAGACTTACATTTTGTTGTTATATGCTATTATTTGTTGGTTTATCTACATTACCATGCTTCACTTGATCTTCTTTGAGTGTGTGCAATGACATCTAGATCCTTGATTGCTTCACTCTACCCATTAAAGGGGCATCCTAATTTTACATTCGATACATACATCGACATATATACCCACCAGGTCATTTTCTACATGACTACACCATCTAGGTTATGTCATTCCTACACCACACACTCTAGTCATCATATTGATGTACATTACTTACTAGCTTACATAGATTATTCTATTGATACTCATTATTAAAGATCAATTATGTATTTCTTAGCATTTACCTAGTCTTGTATTCCATGTTTTGTATACTTTCACTTCTTGATTTTATTAGTTAGATGTGATAGTATTTCCATATTTTACATACTTTACTTTCTTACTTTAAGTATCTAGATGTGATTTCATTTCTTAGTTCCTATTTTATATCTTGTGTGTGACTTGGGACATTTTCCAATGTCCTTTACCTGTACTCTTCTATGTGCTTATGGCATTCATGCCAACCTTGCTTATTTTTAATTGTATGTGTATGTGGCATTTGAACATACCTTGTATGCTTGCTTTCCCATTTTGAGTGGCATGTGCCCATGTCCTTTATTTTTTTGGATTCTTGGCCACTTTTATATTCTTCTTTCCTTGCAGGCTTGTTTGCTTATTGTTTGCAATGCCATGATCCATATCATGCATTATTTTGCTTTCTAGGTTGCAATGATGGACATCATGCTCCATTATTCCTTAGTAATTAACAACTAATAACTAATATTTATAGCTTTAATTTAAGATAATTCACATGTTATTACATTGTTACATCTATCTAGGCATACCCCTATTGATCTAACAAAAATCTAATACAAATTATGTTATATCTTGAGATATCTTTTCGATTATCATTGTTATATCATGTATTTTGTAGCATAACACACTTAGAGGGCTCTTTATTCTTAAGAAATTCATTTCAAGGTCTTCAGTCCTACCCTTAGAAAAGGGGGCAACAAATAGGGGTTTTTTCATAGAGATCAAAGCATTCTAAACTAGTCAAAAATTAGTTTTCAAAACACTTAGAACAGCAACTAAAACCCAAACTAGGTAGAATAGACCAATAAAATAGTGATGAATATAGAATAGTGATAAAAATAGAAAAGGACAAGAGCACCATACTTGGACTACAACACCAAATAGTAGGGTGTTTTATTTTTGGTGCTCCTATCAAAATAGTAGAAAACCTACATTTTCTATAAATAGGTAGAAAGGTAAGTTTAGTTATAGTTTTATCAGCTACAATTCAGTTTAGAATTAGTAGTTTTAGTATAATTTTTCTTAGATAATATATATATAGGAGGTATCATGCATGGTATGATGGCTCTCATTTCTAGTTTCAAATTGGGTAGTTGGTATAACTTCCAGATCAAAATCCATGTTTTAGACACCAGTAATTGGGGGCAATGTGCATGGCATATTTTATTTTTGAGTTTAGTATATTACCCAGGTATTCTCAGTAGTTTCATGCCTTATTCCATCTGTAGGTGGTTGGCATCATTTTAGACGGGCTTTTATATAATCCTAGTTCCCAATTTTGGAATGGATTTCATACAAGCCTAATCTTCACCTTTTAGAGTGGCCAAGATTAGCCTAGTTCTCAGTGCACATTTAGCTATCCACACCACATTGTTAGATTATGGAGCATTTATGAGCTTCAAGAGCCATCTCATATGACACACATTCATACTGGTATTAGTTCATATCTTCACTTAATGGGAAATGATGGAGCCAAAGGACTAGCTAGCCTTTGTATTCTTGAGCCACCTACTCAAAGGGATTAGACACACATTTCAAACATTGATTAACACACACATGATCACATAGCTTCACTTATTGGGTGATAATGGAGCCAAAGGGATAGCCTTTACATTCTTGAGCCACTCTTTAGGGAATTAAACACTTAATTCCATTCATGATATTTTGGTATAGCACAAACCCAGCATCAATCAACATCATAATAAGTTTTGTATTAGATCATGTACTTGGTGAGTTCTATTAATTCCTTTCTCTTCCTCTCTTTTACCTAGCTTTTGTACAATCTTATTTTAGACATAGCATGGCTAGTAATAACTGAACTTCTCTTTGTTTTCTCTAGTATATTTTCACTTAACGATGTGTTCTTTCTATGCACACTTAACATTACATAGCTTCATGGGCTTCACCCTTGTAGTTAAGTTCAAGTACACTTTCTACTTTTCCTTTATCTTATTATTTCACTTTACTACATCACTAGAATAAAAGGGGAAAATGTAGTCATATAAAATGTCCAAATTGGTAGTTTGAGTGTGGCTTGTGACACCCTATCCATAGGACCTTCTTGTATGCTCTTGTGACCCTTATAGACACTTTTTTTCTCATTACTAAACATCTATAGACTTTTGAACCTTGATTTCATCTTAGCCAAACTCTATTTCCTAGGCCAATCCTATCCCCCTAGGTTATGAGCCTATAGGATAGGAGTGACATACCTAGACTATAGTATCAGACCCTAGGGTGTCTTATTTTTGGTGCTCCTATCTAATCACACTTTGAGCCCAAACAATCAATTTCATCTGATTCATATCCTTCATCAAGTTGGTCTATCGTGATTAAATTTAACCCATGACCAATAGTTCCTTATAAAATCCCATTCAAATTTCATTTACAAAGGGAGGTAACAAATCTTACAAAGCAAGCAAGAATAAAAACAAACTACTAAGACAAATTTCCCTATTCTCTACATAAAATCACCCAACATAGATGTAAACATTATTCAAAATATCACACCAATCCCTAACCACCTCAAGAACTCTCAATTTGGCATTTTTACATCTGCATCACACTATTGCACAAAACACATCAAGTGGGAGAACTACATATGGTTTGATCCCTCTTTAGAGTATTGGTATGTAGGCAATGTGTCCACATAAGGGGTGTGGATCACACATTCAGTGCATCTTACACACACTAACCCCCCTTTTTCAAGTGATCCAAATCCCATTTATCAAACATGATAAAGGGCTAGGGTTTGAATATTAAAACATCTCTATAGTGATCTCCATCGACATTTAACACTCAAAATTTCATAGGTAGGCTCACATAAGAACAGCACAAAGAACTCAAAAAAATTAGGTCTCTGTGAGCAGTTTGGATGGTAGTGGAAAAAGAGGATAATATCACCAGGCCCTAAGGTATCTTATTTTTGGTGGTCCTATCTTTTCACTGAATGAAAGCTAGATTTTGATTTGTGACACTATCCCAATTCTGCATAGCTAGTTTCAGACCCTAGAATAGCCATTCTAACCTATTTTAAGTTATGTTTTTCCTAATTTATTATTATTTTTAGAAAGGTAAAAAAGATAAAATATACAAATTAGGACTATAATTATTGCAATATTATTTACTAATTTATTAATCCATACTCTTAACTAAAATAGGAATAAAACTTCACTATTCCCAAAAAATTTAAATCACATTTATATGCTCAATTATAACTATATTATCAAGTTGTAACTGTTTTTCATATGTCGATGCCTATGCATTCAAGTGTGTATGATTTTTTAATTTGATTTTTTGAAAAGTGAGTGCATATGAATGTCATATGCCCCCATAATCTGTATCAATGTACCAATATATATCATGTATTTTAATTTTAGATTTATTTGAATCTTTAAAAACTTGTACTCTATTATAGAATTTGATTTTTGTATTGATTTGAATCTTTTACCCATGTATTATAAATATTTAAACCCTATCTTATCCCAAATTTAATTTTTTTCTATTTTTGGAGGCTTAAATCTCTAAGACAAACCCACTGTGATGCCCTTTTTTGAGATAATGGGTGTAGCTTGCAAGTCACTCATCTCAAAATAAGAGTTAATTGTATCATTTGATAAAGATATAATAATGTATAATAATTTCATCATTTGTAAAGTATGTTATCATAGCAGAGTAGATGTAATTGTCATTGAATCATGTATATAACATATTGAATGTGAGGAATACAAGTTCCATGTTTAGATAGATATAGCAATGTGGCATGTAATAAGTAATCATATTTTAATTTGACTACATAGTAAAAGTGCATGATATGTGTCATGGCACTACTAATCAAGATCATCAAGCAAAAAAAACACAACATACAATGTCACTTGATGTCACACAATGTCATACAATAAGGTCAATGGATACATACAATGGGCATGAATATGTTACCAAAAATAAGGCCAAAGGCTGCACATAAATGACATTAAAAATGTTTCAAACAAGAAACATGTTAATATGTTACAAATACAAAGCACAATCTCATAGATATGTTCAACAAATTATTTCACACAAAGGCCAAGTTACATATAAAATATTCAAGCAATGCCTAATCTATCATGCAAGAAAGTAAGAAACATTGAAGAAGCATAGAGCAAGTGAAAATGAGTCTACACCATTCATATATATCAATGTCAGATTATATAAAATTAGCATATCCATGTATCTTAATGTAAGATATGAGTAATTACCAAGTCATTTATGAGGCATGTAGCTCAACATGATTGAGAGGTCATGGAAACATGTACCCTATTATAATGTAACATCAAGAATTAGATGCCTCCAACATAGGTGTGGACACTAAGTAGAATGGAATAAAACATTTTAGAATCCATGCATAGTATGTTCTACATCACACTCATAAAGATTTTGAAATGCATGTGTTTAAAAAATAATATGATATATACAAAAATATGTGATAAATAATAGATTTAAATAAATAAACTATCCACTTATGTCATACTCAGGTTATGATTTTGATTTTTGAGAATATTTTGAATGTTTTTGTATTTTTGTAATATTTTATTTTTTGGGGTAGTTTTGAAGTATATGTAAGATAAAATTAGAAAGTATTTAAAAATATAAGATATGTATTTATATTAATAGTCCACAACATGTTTCAAGGAATAGTGTGCACTAGATGTGTTAACATGGCAATGTGGATAAACTAAAGGCAAGCAATGTGCCCCCACTGTATATGTGTTTCACAATAATGTATCTCAATATCATATGTGGAGATAATAATCTATATGTCTAGTGGGAAATAATCAATGTATGTTCATGTAGTATGTAAGATTATGTAGTCATATAAGCTTAAAGTGTGTGTGAATAGTTGATATTCAAGAAAGCTCAAGTAGCTTGCCGTGAAAGATGTGTACTATAAGATGAATGTCATGGATGTTTAGATTTGGATAGACCACAAAGAGGAAAATGCTAGATGGAAAAATTATGAGGGATAGAATAATATAAATACAGAAGGTTAAATAAATATGATGAAGTTATGCATAGTGTAAACTATGGCATCTTAATTGATGACTTGGTCTACAGGAAGTTTCGATGGTGTTCTTGTATAACATATGTAAACACCATCTACATTTTTTGTTAAACCTAAAATTGGGATGGGATGCCACTATATAGGTCCTATGTTGTTAGGAGTGTCATACCAATCTTATGCATAATCATAATAAGGATCATAATTATCTTCCTAGTCATTTAATTGTAGAATGCCACTTAGATAATTGCTTATGTATGTATATGTAAATCCAACTACACCATAGTGTGTTATTGAAATTTTTTATGTATTTTTATATTATAAATGTGATGGATCATGTGATTTTACTATGATTATATTAGTTTTATTTTATATAATAATATCTAAATAAGTATTTTCTTTTGTTTGCTCTTGGTTGATGTACTCATCTAATTTTGATATTTTAACCATTGTAACTTCATGTTCAAATGTGACAGACTGATGATTAATATATAGTAAAAAATATCAATAAGAAACTACTATCTTTTTTACTATATATTAATCATATTGATAATTGCTAACTCCAACACGTGTGAATGTAATATGAGATAAATATTTTTATGGATCAACAAGATTAAAATTTAGTTTATGAAACTTTTCATCCAATGTATTTTTCATATCATTGTCTTCACTATCATATCAATGTGTAACTATGCAAATAGGATCTTTGGAATTATCCAAAAGAGAGAGATTTGGAATTTTCTCTTCTTGTTGTATAATAACTAGCAATGCTTATTGTGTATCTTATTGAATGATTTTTATTGGTGTTTTTTAATGTTTTATACTTGACTCAACTACCCCATATGTGTGTGCTTTATAAAGTGTGATGGATTGTGTAGATGGTATAATAGAGTGATCCTCAAATTTTGATTGAGTCACTTTGCAATATATGAAAGGGGTATCATTTTTTAGAAGAGTATATTCATATATATCATGTATAAATTTGATACATCTATGGAATTTAGAAGTTAAACATTCCATAGCATGAATCCAAGGTCTTCTTAATAGTAAGTTTTAGTGTAATTAGTTGAGCATGACTTGAAAAATAGTATGCACTATTTTAGGACCTATCGATAGATCCAATTTGATAGCTCTGAGTTTTTGATGAGGAGTATTATCAAATCCTCTAATATCTTGTTCTAAAATTTTAATATTATTCATATCAATACCAAATTATTGTAAGACAATAGAGCTTCAAATATTTAATCTTGAATGTTTTTTTACCACCACACACTTGATTATATTTCAATGTATGTGAGCTTAAATAAAGAGTGGAAGATATTTCTCTATGATGTGTTTAGGAGGTAAGTCTTCATGATTGAAGGTGATGGATTATTGACTTCATTGATTGTATTCATGATAGAAGAAAATGATTTTAATTGTGTAGCACTAAGGAGAGTTGTATCACACAAAACATCATATAATATATTTATTTAAACTATTGATATTTTTAATATCTCTAAAATTAAAAAAATAATAAGGGTATTCCTTAGTTGATCGATGATATTATAACCCTTAGATTCATTTTCTTTCCTTATGGGAGGAGGAACATGTTGACCATATTCATTATAACATAATGGGTGAGGTAACCGTCCTCATTTAGTTTCAACAACATGGACATTGGAGTCTAGAATAAGTCATGGGTGAATAGTAGGAGTAGGATAGTGAGTGAGATAAACTTGAGGTTTGGGAGAAGGAGGAACAAGTTGAGTCAAACACTCCCTTTAACACTTTGTTGTGATAGAAAGAGCTTGATTGGATATTTCAACAATATATATTGAGTAAGGCATGAGATTGTACATAATTCATTAAGTGTTTTTATGCTTTTTGGATTTGATTGATACATGTATATAATGAATCCAAATAATAATTTGAAAAGTAATATAGAATTTAATATTGAACTTCAAAAGATGTAATAAAAATGCATTCATTATTAACATCAATTTGAATTTGAAACTTTGAAATTTGTAACAAATATTAGGGATGTAACTAGTTAAGATGTGTTTACTTTGTAGGCTCTCAAATATATTGATTCTAGTTATAAATAGTGAACATGTCCCAAAATCCACTAGCTATAGAGGATTCCACCATCTTATAGCCACACTATCTTGTATCTAGGGTACATTGAGAGTACCTTCTTGGGGCTCACCACTTATTGGTATACTATAAGAATAAATGGTTGAAGGCTTCTTATGTATAAAAAATAAAACCCTAGGTATTTATAATATATCGTGATGTACTTGGAAACTAAAGTCCATATATAATGTTATCTAATGGCTTGAGTATTGGGGTAATACTTCTCACACCATGACTCAAGTAATAAATGAGACCGTTTTACCCAGAATGACAACTCCTATAAGTTTTAAAACTATTGGAACATAGTTTCTAGGAAAAAGAGAGAAAAACAAAAATAAATTTGAAATTTGAAAACTAAATTAGAAAGAAAGATTTTTGTGTATATAAATAAAAAATCAATCTAAACCCTAAGACAAAAATCATAAAAATAAAGATAAAAAATGTGCAAGTTACCCAATATGTTTTACCATATTTTTGATAGAATAATAAAAAATTTAATTCAAATAGGTGTAAAAATAGATAGATATAAGAATGCTAAAGATTACAACAAGTAACAATTCTAATTTTGTAAATTGATAAATATGAAAATTTCTAGTTTTAGAAAACATAAAAAAGAAATGTACTTAGATTAAACATGTATTTATGTTTAATATATCATATGTATACAAGTAGAATTCAACA